>CANNZV010001753.1:0-131036 GCA_947561585.1 Caprella mutica | reverse complement strand
CACTGTAGTTCAAAACTAGGCACACTGTAGTTCAAAACTAGGCACACTGTAGTTCAAAACTAGGCACACTGTAGTTCAAAACTAGGCACACTGTAGTTCAAAACTAGGCACACTGTAGTTCAAAACTAGGCACACTGTAGTTCAAAACTAGGCACACTGTAGTTCAAAACTAGGCACACTGTAGTTCAAAACTAGGCACACTGTAGTTCAAAACTAGGCACACTGTAGTTCAAAACTAGGCACACTGTAGTTCAAAACTAGGCACACTGTAGTTCAAAACTAGGCACACTGTAGTTCAAAACTAGGCACACTGTAGTTCAAAACTAGGCACACTGTAGTTCAAAACTAGGCACACTGTAGTTCAAAACTAGGCACACTGTAGTTCAAAACTAGGCACACTGTAGTTCAAAACTAGGCACACTGTAGTTCAAAACTAGGCACACTGTAGTTCAAAACTAGGCACACTGTAGTTCAAAACTAGGCACACTGTAGTTCAAAACTAGGCACACTGTAGTTCAAAACTAGGCACACTGTAGTTCAAAACTAGGCACACTGTAGTTCAAAACTAGGCACACTGTAGTTCAAAACTAGGCACACTGTAGTTCAAAACTAGGCACACTGTAGTTCAAAACTAGGCACACTGTAGTTCAAAACTAGGCACACTGTAGTTCAAAACTAGGCACACTGTAGTTCAAAACTAGGCACACTGTAGTTCAAAACTAGGCACACTGTAGTTCAAAACTAGGCACACTGTAGTTCAAAACTAGGCACACTGTAGTTCAAAACTAGGCACACTGTAGTTCAAAACTAGGCACACTGTAGTTCAAAACTAGGCACACTGTAGTTCAAAACTAGGCACACTGTAGTTCAAAACTAGGCACACTGTAGTTCAAAACTAGGCACACTGTAGTTCAAAACTAGGTACACTGTAGTTCAAAACTAGGTACACTGTAGTTCAAAACTAGGTACACTGTAGTTCAAAACTAGGTACACTGTAGTTCAAAACTAGGTACACTGTAGTTCAAAACTAGGTACACTGTAGTTCAAAACTAGGTACACTGTAGTTCAAAACTAGATACACTGTAGTTCAAAACTAGATACACTGTAGTTCAAAACTAGGTGCACTGTAGTTCAAAACTAGGTGCACTGTAGTTCAAAACTAGGTGCACTGTAGTTCAAAACTAGGTGCACTGTAGTTCAAAACTAGGTGCACTGTAGTTCAAAACTAGGTGCACTGTAGTTCAAAACTAGGTACACTGTAGTTCAAAACTAGGTGCACTGTAGTTCAAAACTAGGTGCACTGTAGTTCAAAACTAGGTGCACTGTAGTTCAAAACTAGGTGCACTGTAGTTCAAAACTAGGTACACTGTAGTTCAAAACTAGGTACACTGTAGTTCAAAACTAGGTACACTGTAGTTCAAAACTAGGTACACTGTAGTTCAAAACTAGGTACACTGTAGTTCAAAACTAGGTACACTGTAGTTCAAAACTAGGTACACTGTAGTTCAAAACTAGGTACACTGTAGTTCAAAACTAGGTACACTGTAGTTCAAAACTAGGTGCACTGTAGTTCAAAACTAGGTACACTGTAGTTCAAAACTAGGTACACTGTAGTTCAAAACTAGGCACACTGTAGTTCAAAACTAGGTACACTGTAGTTCAAAACTAGGTACACTGTAGTTCAAAACTAGGCACACTGTAGTTCAAAACTAGGTACACTGTAGTTCAAAACTAGGTACACTGTAGTTCAAAACTAGGCACACTGTAGTTCAAAACTAGGTACACTGTAGTTCAAAACTAGGTACACTGTAGTTCAAAACTAGGTGCACTGTAGTTCAAAACTAGGTACACTGTAGTTCAAAACTAGGTACACTTTAGCTAATTGCAATAACAAAAATAATATAACAAATGAAATTTATAGGTATTACACTGAGCAAGTAACACTTGTGAATATCATACTTTAAAAAAACTGGTATTGGACTTGGTACTGGTATCATTTAACAATATGGTATCGGTGCATCTCTAGTAAATTCCATTGTTTCAATTATTTTATTTAAGATTGAAAAGAGAGCTGAACTTACCTTATACTTCATATTGAATAGCATCATGTCCTCTTCATCATCTAAAGACATGTTAAAGTTTGAACTGAATATCCTTGATTGTTTGATACATACAAAATTTCTTAAACTAGTTTCCTTTTGGAATGTGTTGAATAATTATAATCCTGAAAAGAAAAACAAAAGTTTTGACATATATAACAAACAAATTCATGAACATATATAAAAATAGCCTAGTTAGTAACAATATCCAGAGGGAGGAATACAGATTATCATAAACAAACTCACAATTTGAGTTAGCTATGTATAATTTTTTAATAATTATCACACTGTATAAATATGAAAATTAACACAAGAACATAGGTAGATAATTGATAAAACACCAGTTATCTAAATAAATAGGAGTGATATTAGCCACTTCCATACTATGCAAATTTCTATTTAATGTCCTAAACATTATTGAGTTTAAGTATGACAATATGGGAAAAATATGATTTAAATTCAAATATCTATCAAAGTTTCTTGGATTATCTGACCATTTGAGATACTTTGTAAAATATCTCATTGGTCAAAGGACTCAAAACAATGACACTGGTGAATGAGCAAGGATTTTGACTCTGAATAATATAGTATATAATAACCACCCAGCATCATTTTTTTAAGTATGGCCATCATGATCAAATAACAGAACCATCTCTGAACTATGACTTAAGCACTATTTTTCTACTCAATGCATTAGTTTAAGTTGTAACAGGAGAGTGCACTAAAAATTCTACACATATTGCTAATAGAAGAATAGATGAGATAATTAAATAGGGGTGTAACAGGTGTGAAAAAAAAGTGTCGTGTGTACCTTGCGTCAAAAAATAGTCACCTCCTGCGTCAAAAGAAAGTCACCTCCTGCGTCAAAAGAAAGTCACCTCCTGCGTCAAAAGAAAGTCACCTCCTGCGTCAAAAGAAAGTCACCTCCTGCGTCAAAAGAAAGTCACCTCCTGCGTCAAAAGAAAGTCACCTCCTGCGTCAAAAGAAAGTCACCTCCTGCGTCAAAAGAAAGTCACCTCCTGCGTCAAAAGAAAGTCACCTCCTGCGTCAAAAGAAAGTCACCTCCTGCGTCAAAAGAAAGTCACCTCCAGCGTCAAAAGAAAGTCACCTCCAGCGTCAAAAGAAAGTCACCTGCTGCGTCAAAAGAAAGTCACCTCCTGCGTCAAAAGAAAGTCACCTCCTGCGTCAAAAGAAAGTCACCTCCTGCGTCAAAAGAAAGTCACCTCCTGCGTCAAAAGAAAGTCACCTCCTGCGTCAAAAGAAAGTCACCTCCTGCGTCAAAAGAAAGTCACCTCCTGCGTCAAAAGAAAGTCACCTCCTGCGTCAAAAAAATAGTCACCTCCTGCGTCAAAAAAATAGTCACCTCCTGCGTCAAAAAAATAGTCACCTCCTGCGTCAAAAAAATAGTCACCTCCTGCGTCAAAAAAATAGTCACCTCCTGCGTCAAAAAAATAGTCACCTCCTGCGTCAAAAAAATAGTCACCTCCTGCGTCAAAAAAATAGTCACCTCCTGCGTCAAAAAAATAGTCACCTCCTGCGTCAAAAAAATAGTCACCTCCTGCGTCAAAAAAATAGTCACCTCCTGCGTCAAAAAAATAGTCACCTCCTGCGTCAAAAGAATAGTCACCTCCTGCGTCAAAAGAATAGTCACCTCCTGCGTCAAAAAAATAGTCACCTCCTGCGTCAAAAAAATAGTCACCTCCTGCGTCAAAAAAATAGTCACATCCTGCGTCAAAAAATAGTCACATCCTGCGTCAAAAAATAGTCACCTCCTGCGTCAAAAAATAGTCACCTCCTGCGTCCATGGGAACATAGGAATTAATTCAAAATTTTAAGCCAATTAGACATATATGAATTTTGACCTCTTGAAATTTAAGCCAATTAATTGGCTTTTACTGACATACTCTGTAACCCAGTCTGCAAAAGATGCATGAAGTTGTGAAATTTATCCGGTGACTATTATGGCCTTGAAATTAGTGTCCTGAATTATCTGGCGACAATTTCTTAATCAATTCCCTATGTTTACATGTAATTATTGGAGAGTGTTTTGATATTTCTGGCCATTTTAGAGAGAAATTTGAAAATCTTTTGGAAAAAATTGCTCCAACAATTGAATATTTGAAGACTGATTGTGCATGTTTTGCAGACTGGTTTGTAACATGGAAGAAAAGTGACCTCCGTCACAGATAAGCGACCTCCATCACAGATAAGCGACCTCCATCACAGAAAAGCGACCTCCATCACAGAAAAGCGACCTCCATCACAGAAAAGCGACCTCCATCACAGAAAAGCGACCTCCATCACAGAAAAGCGACCTCCATCACAGAAAAGCGACCTCCATCACAGAAAAGCGACCTCCATCACAGAAAAGCGACCTCCATCACAGAAAAGCGACCTCCATCACAGAAAAGCGACCTCCATCACAGAAAAGCGACCTCCATCACAGAAAAGCGACCTCCATCACAGAAAAGCGACCTCCATCACAGAAAAGCGACCTCCGTCAAAGAAAAGCGACCTCCGTCAAAGAAAAGCGACCTCCGTCAAAGAAAAGCGACCTCCGTCAAAGAAAAGCGACCTCCGTCAAAGAAAAGCGACCTCCGTCAAAGAAAAGCGACCTCCGTCAAAGAAAAGCGACCTCCGTCAAAGAAAAGCGACCTCCGTCAAAGAAAAGCGACCTCCGTCAAAGAAAAGCGACCTCCGTCAAAGAAAAGCGACCTCCATCACAGAAAAGCGACCTCCGTCAAAGAAAAGCGACCTCCGTCAAAGAAAAGCGACCTCCGTCAAAGAAAAGCGACCTCCGTCAAAGAAAAGCGACCTCCGTCAAAGAAAAGCGACCTCCGTCAAAGAAAAGCGACCTCCGTCAAAGAAAAGCGACCTCCGTCAAAGAAAAGCGACCTCCGTCAAAGAAAAGCGACCTCCGTCAAAGAAAAGCGACCTCCGTCAGTCAAAGAAAGGTTTCTAGTGAAAGTAACCTAATTTTACTGCTCCATTTATTTAAATTTTAAAACTATGTTGACTCTAAATATAGCTAGTGCCAAAATTTACATGAGAATAGGTACCTAAATATATTGAACTGTCAAGATGCATCTTATATAATCTGAATAATCATCATGCCATGTTCAAGAGACTGGCAGATTGTTAGCCAATTTCAAGCCAAAATTTAAAGATTCTGAGACATGTCAATTTTGGCTCATTTCTTAAAATTTTAGGCCAAATTAACATGGGAACATAGAAATTGAATTAAATCAAAACATTAAGCCCAGACTGTAGGAACTGGTAAACTGTTCTCCAAAAAATCTTCTGTTTTGGCTTCTGTTCTCAAGTCAAATTAATGCAAATATAGGAGAAAACTAAGGACTATTCAGACTGTTATTACAGAAAATGTTAAAAATGTCCCATATTCTGTAGACTGGCATTAAGCCAATTAGACATATCTGAGTTTTGACCTTTACAAATGTAACTTATTATGTAAGGCTGAGGGTCAATTAATTGGCATCAACAGATTAACTGGCATATTTTGTATACAATAATACAGAGATCTCTTTTAATAATTGGAGTAAAATTCAGGTAAATAGATTTTGCTTGTATAGGTACTAGCCAGTCTGCAGAATATATGACATTTTAACATTTTCTGTGCAAACAATCAATAATTTCCTCCTACATTTACATGTATTTTACTGAGAACATGAACATAAGTCAAAATGTAGGATATCTTGGAGAACACTTTACCAGTTCCTGCATTCTGGATAGATCTTAGGTAGAAATGAATTCAAAACTATTGAAGAAAATTCAATATACCTAGTAGTCGGTCAAGACTCTAGCGACTGCGAATATCTATCTCTCTGACTCAATTAATGTCCCAGTCTGTATTTTGTGGTAATTTTCACCGACATGTCCCTTTGAAAATAATATTCTGGCAAAGTCGGTGGATTTATATAGCCATTAATTTTTGGTGGATAAGTTAGAAAAAAGTTGCTGGATCAGCCAAATTAATAGAAATTTATAGTCTAGTGGATTTTTTCAAGGCAAGTGGAATTTTGTGCCCCAAATACAGACTGGTATAATGCCCAGACTGTATTTCATGGTAAATTCCATCCACTTGTCAGTGGAATTTTTCCCCTTCGAAAATAATATTATACTAGTAAAGTCTGTGGATTTTAGCTATTTAGGTATTCCTATCATCCTATGTTAGTATAACTATAATGTTACCAACTCCAACTTACCATTATTTTTTTTATTTTTGGTGGCTAGGTAAATAAAAAAAATGTTGGTGGCTCATTCGAATAGCTATCTTAGTATCTATCATGAAATAGGTAGGTAGGAATGTATTTCTGATTTTTCTTTCAGCTTTTTGGAAAAGTAATTGGAATTTTGTAAACCAAATACAGACTGGTTGTGGATTCACATCATTCAGGTACCATCAGTCCAGTCTGTATTAGGTGCAAAAAATCCCACTGACTTTTTCAAAAAGCTGAAAAAAATCCACCATTAATTTCCAGTAATTTGACTGATCCACCAACATTTTCCCAATTTATCCACCAAAAATTAATGGTAACATGAATAAATAGTTGAAAATCCAACAACTTTGCCAGAATATTATTTTGAAAGGGAAAAAATTCCACCGACATGTCGGTGGAATTTACCACTAAATACAGAATGGCCATCAGTCATAAATTTGAAACAACAAATATCAAATTCACTACATTTCTACATATACCTAGGTACCTATCATAAATCATCTTTCAATCTACCTATGATCTATCTAATAGAACGTATGGTGGGTGCGCCGTAATCTGGTGCGCCGCTCATCCTTTAGATACGTATCAATATAGGCTATTCTGGCGACTTTGTTCACAGTGCACACTTTGAAACATGGCTAAGGTATATAGCTATCAGAATGTGTGGACGAGTGGACCATTTAAAATAGAAGCCAACTAATTTGCTTAACTGACATCGGTAGTAGTAGTACTCTATAACTAATAACTTGAGTCGCCTGTTGGCTGTGGCCTGTGGGTAGCTAGGTAGTACATAGATATGTCACAGTGGGAGTAACTTGGACATAGGCTACTTGGAGTACATGTTACAGTGCATTTCCTGATACCTATGTGCTAGTACATTATACATAGCTAGGTGAAAAATCATTTATTGTCAGATAGATAACTGGTGTCATGAGTAGCCTAGTAGGCACCTAGTTAGGTAGGACCGTAGGTAGTGAATTTCAAAACCCAAAAAAGTACAAATTAGCTATAGGCTAGGTATATTATATAATATATAGCCTAGCATAGCTATTTTTTTTTTTCAATAGGATACAATAACCACTGAACTCTTAAATACTATGCACATGATAGATACACAATCCCACTTTCACCAATAAATTAAAACCTTAAAACATTAATTCACCACAGAACCTTATTTTAAACTAGAAACTATTCAAAATACTGCAGGTTCAATGGTTCTCAATAAAAAAATCCGATATTTTTCTTTAGAACGTACAAAATAATTGTTCTATATATTTCGTTTTGCAACCCTGTTTTTAATATTTTCAGCATGGAAATGATTTTATCTTCAAATAATTATTAAGAATGACCGATTTTTTCAATAATGATTTCGTGTTATTTGGTATTCTTGTATTCCAATATACCTATTTAAATGGCGCGGATGAAGAACAAATACATGATTAATGTTATAATAATATTAGTATATAATTTTAACTGGTTAGTTATTGCAATTATTTCACTTATAATATTGAATCGTTGTTAGATGAACCAAATTAATTTTCTGTACTAACTATATATATGCAGTATATTGTATGCATTATATACAATATATACATATTGGAGTAAACTTATTAAACTAAGGCCAATGTCAGCTTGTTTATAAGAATGTCATTATATATTCCATATATGATATATTTTATATATTCTCACATGCCAAAAGTTTAATTCGACAAATAATAACCTACATTAGGGTAAATAATTACCTAATATCTTTTAAATTGAAAACATTATATGCAATGGTAGTTTAGTATGCTTATAATTTATCTTTATAAATCATTTTATCTATAATCAAGCATCAGCACTTTGATATTCATGGAAATTATTTAAGAATGTCTCCTGTAACTACGATTCTCAGTCATATGTATGCATGGAAGTACTATTAGAACCTACATGATCGATGTGTGAGTCTGATGAGAGCTGTGTCAGTTCATTCAGTGAGAAGATACAGAAAAACTGTATTCTAATAAAGCCTGATATCAACATTGTCAGACTTCACTATTGCTTTGATCTTCTATAAGTGTTACTTTAAAAAAATTTAGTGGTTCACTCTGACAAATGAGAAATATAAAAACGCATACAAATTACTCAATGATATCCGTGGTTAAATAAATATTAGGTAACAATAGATTTAATATAAAACTGAATGAGCCAAACCATAGCTGAGTACCAAGAACAATAGTGATTAATGTTTATTTTATATTAGGGCTATCCACCAATTAATTAACTATAGCTATTATTACCTATTATTAGCTACACTATCGATAAAGAAGTTGTATTTTTGTTTAAATTAATTTGTTGGATTATGATTCATGAGCAATATGTGGTGCTTCAATCTCTGGAGATTTTAGCCAATATTATCGACTATAAACTCTGAAGATTTTATATGCTCTGTTCTCCAGAGTTTTCGGCAGATAATAACGCGTCAAACCTCCACAGATTATCTCGTCCTTATACTGCCGTGGCCTCCGTAGGTCGCAGTAAACATTTGTAGAAAGCAGAGATTATCTGCTGAGCGCTGCTTAGAAATGCTGAGACTGCCATAAACTACAGTAAAACGTCCGCTATACTGCACCGAATTTTAACTGGGTTATGTTATGAATTATTATGCATTTAATAGTCATGCTCCAAATTTAAAATGTCAAGTACTTTACCGACAAAACCCCACACCGACAAAAGCGTACACCGAAAAAAACCCAAACCGACAAAAGCCCACACCGACAAAAACTTATCAATTGTTTGGTGTATAATACAAATCATATTATCATTCTGCTTGTTAGTTCGCACATGTGTTACGCTCAGATAATCGATTTTTTAATAACCCAAATTTTTTTTCTATTCATATTTTCTATTTTTGAAAAATTAGCTGAATAACAGTATCATATTTACGCAGAAACGACACATAAAGGTAGAAGATTTTAATGTTTTTAGCCGCATTTTCTCGGTTAAAAATCATATCAAATGAATTTTTGGAAATCATGGATCGACAAGCAAGATTAGCTTCTGCCCGAATGAGAATGAGAAGGTACAGAGAAAGAATCAGAGAAGAGCAACGATCTGAGATTGTCGAAAGACACCGATTACAAGAACAAATTAGAAGAACAACAATCAACGCAGAACGCCGTATAGCACATTTACAAGAGGAGAGAATACGGCATCAAAATAGAAGACAAGAAATGCATGGTGAGCAACGCGAGGAGTATTTGTTACATCAACGAAATGCTTCGCAGCAAAGAAGGAATAATATGGATGATGAACATCGTGCTTAGTATTTAAATCAAAAGAGAAATATTGTTCAACATACATAGAAGGAACAATATGGATTTGAAACAACGCGACCAATATTTGGAGGAACAAAGAAATAATGTACAAGAAAGAAGACAAAATGTGATTGAACAAAATGTAGCAAATGAAAGAAATCAACAAATGATAAGGCAACCACAACGAATAAATGGTCCACCAAGAAATATGAACTTTGAAGAACCAGTACAACGTTTTCACATTGGTGACATGAATATTTCCTGCAATTATTGTGGGGCACTACGATTTGTGAATGAAAATTTGATTTGCTGTCACAATGGAAAAGTGCAACTGCCTCCATTACAACCGTACCCTCAAGAACTAAGAAACCTGTTTGAAGGTCACGACCAAGAATCTATTTCATTTTCCAAGAACATAAGAAACTATAATTGCGCATTTTCTTTCGTATCTTTCGGTGTGAAAATCGCTCTTCCACCAGGACGAGGGCCGTATTGTTTCCGAACACAGGGTCAAACTTACCACAAAACAACATCATTGCAATCCTGATAATAATTGTCCCCGATACGGTCAATTGTACATTATTGATGCTAACGAGGCTTTGCAGCACAGAATGCAAGAACCTGCAAACAGTCAATGTTCTATTCGCATTATGGCTCTTTTGAATGATGTTTTGCCCAGGCACAACCCTTACATTGAAGTTTACAAAAATTTGCTCTTAATGGAATTCCAAGAAGAAGAGAGAGCAAGACTATCAAATGAACCTATTCGAAGCTGTGCATTACATTTTAAAAGAGGATCGGACATAAGGCGATATAACTTCCCAACCAGCAACGGAATTGCAGCGGTGTTTGTTGGTGAAAACGGTGCTCCTTCAGAAAACAGAGATATCGTGGTGTATCCGAGAGATTTACCTTCTCGAAAGATATCCTATCTATCTTGCCACTTGGACCCCATGAGTTACCCACTTCTATTTCCAAATAGATAATTGGGGTGGCACACCGGCCTGCAGCATGCCGAAGAACGCAAAACTCGCGTTTGCAATAAATTGACGATGCAACAATACTAAAGCATCCGTCTTGCTGTCAGAAGTGGCTTTAGCATCATCCACAGAGCTGGAAAACTATTTCAGCAGTATTAAGTAGATGCTTATATCAAGGTTGAAGGATGCCGTTTGCAGTTCCTAAGAAATAATCAATCCCAGTTGTGCGTTGATCAATACAATGAATTAATGGATTATTTGAATAGAGGAGACAATGGGAACGTTGAACCCGGAGTTCCAGTTATACTTCTTTCAACTTTCACTGAAATGTCCTAGAAATGTGCATCAATACTTTCAAGATGCGATGTCCATAGTTTCAAAATATGGTAAGCCAGATTTATTCATACCTGTAATCTAAAATGCCTTGCGATACTGATCAACCTCCAACAAAATAAAACAGTTGAAAACAGACCCGATTTAGTCGCAAGAGTTTACAAAGCTCATCTTACCGAACTTATTAACTGAACCATTTGATAGTTTGTCATTATATACAAATTTATGGAGATTACAATTTAAGTTAAAAATATACATACTACACACGTGATCAATCTATGTAAAATAACCGTGGATTATCCACGGGTACAGCTAGTTTACAATGATTCCGTAGAAAGAAAACAGTTAAATTTTTATCTTCCTTCGTTCCAGCTTTACATATATTGATTATTATTGCAGGATTACTATTTTGGTTTTCGTCGGTGTGGGCTTTTGTCGGTGTGGGCTTTTGTCATTATGGGCTTTTGTCGATGTGGGCTTTTGTCGGTGTGGGCTTTTGTCGGTGTGGGCTTTTGTCGGTGTGGGTTTTTGACGCTAGGAATTTTGTCAGGTCCCTGGCACAATCCCGTTTGATACTAGAAACAGATTCGAGGCAGCGGTCAAGCCAATCAGAGTAGTCATGCACGGCAGTCAGGGAGCATCGAGAACGCAGTGCGGGAGTCAAACTCACCGCTTTAGGAGCTAATTCCACTCTGTCGTAACTGCGCAGAACTACTCTGGGCACCTACTCCTATTTTCCTATGTGCACTGCACTCCCTAATTGCTGATGCGCAGTCATAAGCAACAACTGCTATATTAGTAATATGATATTACAGTCGTGGCTACAGGCCGCGCTTCCGCAGTTAGACAGCGCGCCAGGTAGATGGGAACGGTAGCCGGTAAATTGCTCGAAAACAATTGCTCGAAAGACAATTGCTCGAAAACAATTGTCCGAAAAACAATTGCTCGAATGAACAATTGCTCGAAAGAACAATTGCTCGAATGACAATTGCTCGAAAAACAATTGCTCGAACGAACAATTGCTCGAATTATCAAATTGCTAGAATGAACAAAATTGCTCGAATTACAAAATTGCACAGTTTTCGATTTTATAAAAGTCAGTTATTCATGAAGTGGAGCTGCACCTAACAATCCTTGTTTCTTTTTAGTAATTGATCATTAATCATTCTATAAATGATTTTAATTATTACTCATTCTGCATAACCTTTTTTTTAGACCGTTTGTATCATCTCGTATGTAACATGTGAATTGGAATCATGTGATGAATCACTACTATTCATGTTTTTTTATCATAAAACCCGAATACCTATTTATTACTAGCCTATCTGTATGTGGCACCTTAATAGGTGAAATAGCTCAAAGTTATGGCAGAGTTTCAATAAATCTACAAAAAAAAATTGGGTTTTATGGTAAAAAAAAAATCAAAATTTTTTCATAATCTTACCGAACCCTTTTACTAGATTATTATTATAAACCCCAAGATGATAATAAATAATAATAATATCACTGAGTATGTAGATAACAAATCGTCTTTTTCCTTCCAATTTGTTAATAAAATTAATGAATTATTGACTAGATTTAACCAAATACTTTAGAGAAGAGGAGGAGTGTTAGCGTACAGGAATTCTGAGGCATAATATAGAAAATGGACGGAATTTCTAGCGGTAACTTCAGCCTATGAAGCAGGCTAGTATGCGAGCAACCCCCCCCCCTCCCACCCCCACACACACCTAAATATATTCGTATTTATAAAATATAGTATTATTTAATTTTCGGCCAATAAGACTGAATTAAGCTATTTATATCAACCAGGGGATTTTTGCACCGGGGATTTTTGTTCGGGGTTTTTTGACCGCTGCTTCTTTTTCTGCTCGGAAGTTTTTTGTCCCGTAACCATTATGATGATATAAGAAGACCTAAATTCTATCCTCTTCTGAAATCGGAGCTTATCAGAATTGATTATTTAAAAATAAATATCTCAAAAAGGAAAGATCACATATTAGTATGAATTCCACCTACCAGAATAAAATCTCTGAGTATTTTATAATTCTGGATTTAAAATTAGAGACGACTGAACATGAATAAGATTGCACCACTCAATACTTTTTGATGATCATTTTTAAATTATATACATGTGCTCTATTTTCAGGTTTCTGAATGAGTTTACAACAAATCATTGAGAGACGTTTTGACGAGGGAATAATTTTATCAAATAAATTTTTGAACAAAATAAGACATTTTCGATTGTTAAGTTATTTATGGGAAGAGATAAATTGAATTACATTTATTTCGTTTTTACATTTGTCATTGTGACACACTGTTAGTTTAGTCTTTTGATAAAATATAAAGTAGGAAAGATTCAATTCAGTGTTCGCCAATAATTTGTATCTTGTAGATCATTTAATTTCAGGCGGAAAGTAAATAAAGTTCAATACATTTATTCGCGAAATATGATATAACATTTATTCCTCAAAGTTGTCTCTCTTCGATAATTGCTTACATTAGGGACCGACAATTGGGACAATGCAATTGGACCAAACAATTGGACCCTGACAATTGGCCCCTCGAGACAAATGGGCCACCGACAATGGGACCAAGGTAATTTTGGCCCCCAAAAAAATGGGCCCATCGCCAATTGTGCCAAAGACAATTGGGTCTAGGATAATTGGGTGCAGGACAGTTAAAAATAATCTAATTTCGAATAATTTCGATGTAGCTAAAATACGTGAACGGACAATTGCCACCCGCGGACAATTGCCACCCGCGGACAATTGCCACCCCAGGACAATTGTCACCCGGACAATTGGCGCCCAAATAATTATTATAAGGCCTCTTAACTTATAAGATAGTGATAAATAAGCATAGTAATTTTATACGATTATTTATTGATTATTTTACATTTTTGAAATACAAATTTCTTCATTCATCATTTATTGTTATTTTATAAAATTTATTATTCCAATTGGTGATATAATAAATTATATATTGTTTTTATACGATTTAATTCCATCATCCACTATATTTATATTAAACAATTCATCATTTCCATTATAAATTTAATATTTCATCTTTTATCACCACTATCATTATTAAGCAAATATTTATCATTATTTGAAATCGGTGTCTCAAATTATGTAAATATTATAAATTTTTTAAACTCCATATACTTTTTTCATTATGAATTTTCAAACTATTCTTTCCGTTCTTGTGACTGGTTATATACTATGACACCTGTTACTAGCACTTTACTGTAAAAATATGTTAGATTAACGTTATCAATATACCACGTTATTGATTCTAGATCAACTGTTGATAAAATTCTTTATTATCTCACCCAGTAAAGTTCTATATATATTATTAATTGATAATGGACAAACAATAAGTATTTAAATTACTATACTACTTAAGTAAGAAAATTTTAAATTGAAGAAACTTGATATAATGATTAGGGTTGTATCAATATGCTTTCATAATCATAGATCCTAAAAATATTATAAACGGAGAGGATTAAACACTATTGATTCATTTTAATCCACCAGTATATAGAATTCGATAGAATTCTATGTTATTCTTAATATCTATGACTTAAAGCATATTATCACAACTCTAATAATTAACATTAGGGTAGCAATTGTCCGAGTGGCAATAGTCCGGTTGGCAATTGTCAGGGTTGCAATTGTCCTAGCACCCTAAAATATTATGTTATTTATAATCAAACATTGAGAAAATAGGAAAAATAATTGATCAAATATTTAAATTGAATAGCTGGAATTTTTCAGCAATGCAAAACTTGGGCAATAGTTATCAAATACATTGTTGTTTCTTTTGGAGTGTATATGGCAATACTAGATTTATTTTGTTTGTCCTTTTTACGTTGTGTGACACCTTCTCTTTGTTTGAATTCTTATATTTTTGGGTTAATTCTTCTATCTCCATTTTTGAAACGACTAATTTCCAAAAAAATAGGATGCTCTTTCTTGAACATTCCAAAATACAACTGCATATAACGGGTTTTCGCGTTGGTTTCGTCTTATATGTTTTGTTTAAATGTATGAAAGCTTCAAAGTAGGTAAAATATTCAATTGGCATCATCGCATAAATCTTCATTAAGGCCAACAGAATTTTCAGATGTTAAGAACGGAAAAGCACCAAACATTTTATCTAAGGTTTGATTAATAAGATTATTACTCTTATATCAATATTAATATTTCATTAATTAATCATGAATTGTGCTGTTCAACAAACTTAATAGATGCAACGAAGTACATTAACTATGTACTATATCCTACATAAATTGAACTACGTTAATTGAAAACATATTTCATAAAAATGTGTTCCATTTAAATTAATTATTTTGGGTTTAATGACTGTTCGCGCTCTACATATATCTCTGTTTTTTTTTTACATTTATTGTGCATCATTTTGAAAAGAACAAAGACTTTTGCAAATTAGAGCTATCCAATAAATGAATACATTTTAATTCACATTCATATCCAATATGTTTCCAAGTAACACGAATCTCACCTTCTAACTATCCCATCAATGAGCCAATATATCTTTGGAGTTTTATTCATGACTAAGTAATGGTTTGTCTGTGTACGCTTTACGCTATGAACAAATATAAAACAACAGCTTGTTAGAGCACCTGCTCAATTACATTGATTTGATGAATAATAATTAAAGCTCTCAACTACAGAAACTTTCATTGTATACCGTAAACAGTATCCAATTATTATTTCTTTGTTTTTACGTAATGGATTTGAAATAGATAAACAGTTTGTATAATATTTAAAGGCATTTGTATATAATACTAACTGATGGTTGAATAAAACTGAACTCTCACTTATCCATCAATTTCAATCTAGTTTCTACAAATACTAAAATATCAATTTCAAATCCTCAATATGTTCTAAGAACCATTACAACTTAATCTCTCTTCCTCAAGTATTTTTACTGTGATATGCACAGATGGAGTACTTTGTTTACAACCTAGAGAAGACAATAACAATTAACATCTTACTGGAGAGGTTGTATATGTAATACTGAGACAAACATACCCTTTCTTCTTCAAGAGATTCGTTAGTTATAAGAAAAAGATTAGTTACAGCTTGAAATATAATTTTTCATTTTAAAATAGGAACATTATTTAGTGAGGATGATTTGCAGTTTTCGAAATGCATTTGTATAATTTTCTGTTTTTTTTTTTCAGTACATAATCATGAATAGGTGGGATTTTTTTCTGTTCATACATCATTCTATAGTCAAAAGTATAAAATTTTCTAATATCAATCATGTCAAATTTATGTATGCTTATAATTAAAAAACAACTGAAGTTACAATTTTCTTATAGTTTTCTCTGATTATTATAGTACTAATTCAAGTAACCAGGATAATTCTTTATCAACTATCGTTACACAAATTCAATGCAAAAGATATAATTTACCGAATTCATAACTAAACAAATATCACAATTCATATCCATACTTTATCAGATTAGTTTCAAGATCGCGATCATAAATCCACAGTAGATGGCTACTTAAAGTCCTTTTTAATTAGCCAGCGTAGCCAACTTCAGAACACTGTGAACTTTTTCTCTTTAAAATTTCTTACCCTCGCTTCATATGCTTCGCATTGTGCGTAGACGCTTAAAAGTAAAGCACACATGAAGTTATTTCACCATAATGAAAAATTTCACTAATACAAAATTTATGAATCAATGAAAGCCATAGACTTAAATAAATTATGAGGCAGCAGTAGAGATTATTGCTAACCCAATTGAAAATAGCAGCTGGTTCAATGCAGCAGTTCAGCAGATCGGTGGTGGTGGTGGTCGATACCTTGGATAGAAAAGAAGGAAAGAAGAGTTGGCTAAGGGAAGCCGATATAGGAAGTAAATCTGGAGCCTGAAAATGAAACTAAAGACAGTAGGAGAAAAAGAGAAGAAAAAGGTGATTAATCACATAACTGGTGGTAGGAAGTGAGAAGAGGTGAGGATAGGGTACGAGAAAATATTGCACATCAATGCACTGTAGTATGGGGTATTATACTATTGATTTTGTGATGATAAGATAAGAGTGATGCTATTGTAGGAAACTTGAGATTTGGGGTATTGAAAATTTTTAGATTACTGTAATTCCTCTCGAGCTGCAGCCGCTTCTAACTGCTTTGTGAGACGCTATATTTTTAGGCTGAACTATGGAGCACGTGCACGCAGCCCCGCCCATCTCCCCACCCCCGAGAGCCGGCATGTCGCCCATAGCGCGGCACACTGGCCCAGGGAGGCGGGCAGCCAGGCGAGGCCACGCAACCGATCGGGGTAGTCACAAAGGCAGTCAAGGAGCAGCGTGAGCGCAGAGCGGGAGCCAATTAACTGACCAAACTGAGGGCTGATTCTACTCTAGCGTAACTGCGTAGAACTGCTTTGGGCACCTGCTCCTTTTTGCATAGAGCGCTGTCTATTGCGGACACGCGGCCCTTAGGAAAAACTGCTATATTAGTAATATAATATTACAGTCATGGCTAGGGGCCGCGCATCGTCAGTTTGGCAGCGCTGTAGGCAAATAGGAGAAGGTGCCCAGAGTAGTTCGGTAATGTTAGGCAGGAGTAACTGCTCAGTGCAGTGACGCCGGATTATTTATCAAAACGGTAATCTAAATGTAACCCGACATATTGAAATATCAATCATACACATCGTTAATTTGGTGTCTTCAATTCATGATTAATAAAAATGGAAACATTGATTATTATACATACTACTTTAATTGTTAAATAAAATTTATAAGTTAGAAATTAGATAAATAAGGAGATATTAAAATCTATATTTAGTGATCAATAATATTTTAATAGTTGATTTATTTTTCATTATTTTAAAATAACCCTACCAAAAAATACCAATCAAACCCATTCGAAAAGAGAACAAGCGAGAACCAATAATTTGGTACCACACACTACACAACTCACCCCCAAACACACAAAGTTGCACCAATATTTAGATAAGATTTGTTTAAATATGTCTTAAGTTTCAAATAAGTATGGTTATATAGATAAGAAGCAATATTCAATTATGAGTATTAATTATTAAGATTAACAGGTTTAAACAATGAGGATTGTAAGGAAATATCCATAATCCTACAAGGATAAACGATTAGGCCCAAGCATAAATCATAGCCTATAGAAAAAAAAAAAGGGTGTACCAAAAAAAAACGATACCCAAATTTCAATGGCTGTAATTCAAAAACTATTAAACTTACAAAACATTTGAATATCACATTTTGTTTGTCAACATTTATTATATATCTGAACATAATTTTAGATGAATATATTCAACCGTTTTATCTACACAGTATTTTTAGTGACCGATATCAAAAACCTGTTTGTGCACTTTTGGATTAACTTCGAATTTTAGGATATCAAAACCATGTTTTTAATAACTTTCAACAGTTTGTTAAAAATTTTTATTAAAAAATGTTATTATAACATTAAAAGGCGTTCATTAATATGCAACAGAAAGAAAAAAATGAAACTGTTCCTCCTATTTATCGTTTCAGGCGATCTGGTGGGCCATTCGATACGATGATCCAGGGCGACAATGCCTATTGCAAAATAGCTCATTTAGTTTTTCTTACAGCAACAGTTCTTAACCCGTCCTGAACCAACCAGGTTTGATTGATTCTGTTTACATGTATTTCTCGAATTTTTGGAACGATTCTATCATTTATTAGATCAATGTATCTATCTCCATTTAAATTATTTTTGTAAAAATAAGGACAGACGATACAGCCAAGTCGGCCATTGCTACCTAGTCCAATCCACACACAGACTTTCACGAAATTCTTACGTCAAAGTTGAAAGAAGGAGGTTGGTTCTTCGGTGCAAATGTGCGAACGTTATGACAATTTATTTTACCATTCAAATGAAAAGTGGTCTCATCACCAACCACATTATCGTCCACAAACCGGACATTTCTTTGCTAAAACCAATGAGAAAAATTCAGCCACCGAGTAAGATCGGTATCAAGGTGTTTTTTTCGCTCGTACATCTTGTAAGGATGTCACTTCAAATCTAAGGTTACAAATCTGTGGAATGTAGATTTAGTAACATCTGATCCACTTGTTATTGCAGTGATTTGCAAATTTTCTGTAAGTGCTTCTTTAACAATTCGAACTGTGAAATAGTTTCACAGAAAGTGCGCAAGCAAGTTTTTGGTATCAGTCACTAAAAATACAGCTACAAGAAAACGGTTTGATTGATTCATCTGATATTTGGCACAGAGAAAGAAAAAGTATTGAGAAACAAAATGTGATATTCCAATTTTTTGTAAGTTTAATGGTTTTTGAATTACTCGCCTTTGAAATTTGGGTATCGGTTTTTTTGGGACACCCTGTATATGAAAAATTGTGGAGCTTAATCAAGTTCCACTAGACCACGATATACAAAGCTGATTACAAATACGCCTCTAATTAAAGCCAGGAATACACTATTGAATTCCAATAGTTTTGGGTAGTTCTGGGTAAGTCAGAGGGTCAGGAATCGGATAGTGGGTACCAGTCTCGACCGTAATTTCAAGTCCACACTAAGCAATTCCCAAACCTACATAGTCTCTCGACTCAATCATATTCTTAAGCAAGTTAGATCCTGACTCAATCAGACTTCTGACCCTTGTAAAGTCTTCACACCGGAAATTACAGGATCAAGACAAAATGCTTCTCTGCTACACAAACTAAAGAATGAGAAATAACTATTCATAAACTTTGAACAAAAAATGACATGAAAACTACACTAAAAAGTTGAAATAACAAAAATTTGTTTCCAGGTGTAATTTTCTTTTAGAGTAAGTAAGCAATAATTTAGAAGAACAGCTACCAATGCCTTTTAAGTAGAGAGTCGTCCATCGCTGTTAAATTAGGCGGAACTAGCTAAGGAATTATTAATAGCCCTAGTTTAACAATACTGATGGAAAACATGAAAAATTTATATACTCTCAAAAATTATATTTCAGCGTGGAGTTAATTCCAACGGAATAAACTAATCATATAAAATTGCAATAAACAAACACAAAAATAAGGAGAGTAACATGCACTTACTTCTGCACTTCAAACAAAGATATTTGAACAAAAACTAATATAATGATGCAGTCTAGCTCTGAAAACTAGGCGAGACAGATGTCACTCAAAAACCAGCTTCTAAGGAAAACAAAACTTAACGAATAATCCAAATGCATAGAAAGACGAGCTATGGTCACAAAAATCAAAGGAATTTACTAGTTAAATCTCCAAAGAACAAAGATAAAAGGTCCTAAGAACTCCTTAGGACATTCCATAGGATAAGTTCCTAGTTAACGGATGGTTCCAGATTTTCAATCTTATATGAAAAAATGTCTTTGATGACAAAATAACGAGTTATAAATATTGGTATCAACACTAATAACCACATATAGATATTTGATTACAATGTTTTAATTTTGATATACTTCAATGTAGTTTCATTGAATTTAATATATGGTCAATGTTTGATTCATTATTTTCCATTTCATATATCTTCTAAAAGCTAAAAACAAAATAGTTACTGAAATATTACTGAAATATTGCAAGCATTTTTATATCCTGTATATATAAATTAAAATTTGCAGTAGAATTTTTATTTCTAGAAATTATTTCCCATTATTCAGGGATTTGTTTTACTTTCACGGCTCAGAAAACAAACAGGATATTTCCGAATAACTTAATATGCAATTACGCAGAAAATATCAACGCCATGTCTACTGAGAAACTAATTAATAGTCTGAGAGTATTACGCCACATTACGAAATATGGCCACTGAATCTGAATAGCTCACTTATAAGAATCATTTCAATGTTCAGATACTTCTCTTAGATATTTTAATCGATTGATAGTCTTTAATATCAAGAGGTTTTAAAGTAAAATGTATGTTTACATGTTTTAATGAAAATGGTATGTTTACATGTGAAATATATGATTTAATGTAACAATTATGTTTTAATGTAAGAGGAATGTTAAACGTAAAAATTATTTTTAGCATGTTCAAATGCAAAAGGTAAGAATATTTTAATGGTATGAACAATTGACTACATATTTAATCCTCTCTCAGTCGTATTTAAATTGCACTACGATTGAAAACTGACAATAGAACTCACTGTAATAATCTTTTCAAAATATTGTACCATTTTGTACATCAAGATATGAATAGCTCAATACAGTTAATCGAAACTTTAAATTATTAAATTATAAAAGCTCGAAAGAAAATTACTCCTACTGAATTAATTTGAAAACTGATGAAAAATTGAACTTTTAATAGAAAAACTTTCACATTATATTTTTATGGCTATATAAAAATTTATAAGTATATTATACAGTAGCAAGCATAAGTTAAGGGACAGTGAAACAAATTCAACATTTTTGTTTATAGCAAAGAAACTGGTCAACGAAAATACGTGAAACTTAACAAAAATGAAGTTACACATACTGTGAGTGTTTGCTAGAAATATTCACAAAATTAAATAAATATTTACTTTTAAATAATCAACTATTCCATTGCCATCAGAGACCAAAAAAGACACCGAACAAAAGTTAAGGAACAGTTGTTATTGCATTAACGATTGGCTAATTAGATATACAAAATTAATATTTTGTGAAGAGTCGTTTAATTTTGATGACTTCGTTGCATCGATTTTTACAGGAGTTAATAATTTTTTTAGCAGAATTATGGAGTTATCTTCTGCCACTCTTCTTTCTGGAATCCCCACAGTTAATCCTGATTTTGGAGATTACGTTCTTGAGCACCATCACCAATTACCTGCCAATTGTTTTCAATGGGGTTCAATTCGGGGCTCTGAGCAGGCCAGCTTATAAGAGAAACTCATTTACTTTCTATGCGTGCTTTCACAGTTTTAGCCATGTGACAAGGAAAATTGTCTTGCTTCATAATGCGTGGTTGAGTATCAAATGATTGCAAATATGGAATCCAATGGTGGATGAGAAGTTGCATTTACACTGCTGCGTTGACCACTCTATGCACTTGAACATTATTGGGCCTGTTCCCTCTGCAGAAATGATGCCCCAGACCAACATGATGTCGCCTTTATGTTTCACAAATTTTCTTACCGAACTTCAGGGACAGTCATTCACCCACATTACCTTGAATGTACCTTTTGCGGTCACTTCCGAACCATGGACCACTGCTCCTTCGATAAAACGACACGCTCCTTGGCAAACTGCAGCCTTGCATTTTAGTTATTTTTTGATATCAGAGGCTTCGATGCATGCAAACAGACATTTAATCCTTCCCTGTTAAAACTTCAAGAAACTGTGAATCTGTAGACACTGAGACCAAGCGTTTCGCTCATTTTGGCCAGAAATACCTGCAGCAGTCTTGAAACGGTCCTTTATGCACAGTCTTACCATGGTACGATATTCTCAGAGGGTAGTTTTTGGGGGGTACGGTCAAGAGCCCCCCCGGTCACGAGCCCCCCCCTCCATTTTTTTTTAATCCTTATTTACCTAGTTAAACAAATGAAGAACTACTTAGATAGAAATAACTGAAAGTTGCTAATGTAGTTTGTTGTATCCGCTAGATTGTTGTACTGCACACTTCATGATTGTTTAATGACCTGGCAGGGGGGTTCAGGGGGCGGCACGCCCCCCGATATACATATATTTATGTCTAATCAGTAATGAACTACAAAAGTGTCAATAAGGATTGAATAATATAGGTAAATAAGGATTTAAAAACAGGGGGGCTCTTGACCGGGGGGGCTTATGACCTAGGGGGGCTCATGACCGGGGGGGCTCTTGACCGGGGGGGCTTATGACCGGGGGGGCTCTTGACCGGGGGGGCTTATGACCTACACCCAGTTTTTGGTGGTCTTCTTGATTCTCGTTTTGCATCAATTGAAGCACACTCTTTAAAAGTATTAGCAATGCGATGCACCACACTCTTACATCTTTAATATGATGTTTGCAATTTCAGAAAGTGACTTTCCATCCTTGTGATGGTAAAAAAAGAGTTTTATCACAGAGAGATACTTGATTCCGTGTAGCAAGTGTAATGGGGGCGATAGTTTTGTTCCAATAACTTGATGTCCTTTAGTAACAATTTAATACATTTAAACAGTCTTTTAAACAAAAAATATTCAGTTTATACCCATTTATTAATAACTGTCCCTTAACTTTTGCTTGATGTCTATTTCGTCCTCTGATAGCAAAAATTAAATTTTTTGGTAAATATGTGTGTGATTTTGCTAATATTTCTGCCAATTATCATCAGGATGTGTAACTTTATTGTTGTTAAGTTTCACGTAATTTCGGTGTCTAGTTCTTTCACAATAAACAAAAATGTTTAACTTTTTTCACTGTCCCTTAACTTTTGCTTGCTACTGTATATGGTATAATAAATATTAGTTGAAAAATACGTATATTCCGCACAATTTAACGATTTGTGCCATCTCTAGAATGTGCTGTGCGTCTTTAGAATCTTTGAAAATTCACTGTAATCTCTAGTTTGTGCAAGGCACGTGAAGGATATGAAGCGGGGCTAACACTGATGGAAAATATAAACAAATTTTGCTTTTAATTGGCTTATTTCATTAATATGACAGTTAAAGCTATAGAATATAGATAATAACTATGATATTGAAATAGATAGGTTGCGACTTCATATTTCGTATATTTATTGTTCAATTTTTATTCAATACTGTCGGTTGCTGCACAGTTTGCTGTTTTACAATTGTAAACATTGTTACCAAAAGTAACAAGTAACAAAACAATAAAATTTGAAATATCTGTTCATAAATTGTTGATTGAGTTTGATAAGTTAGCTAAAGAGAACTGGAGCATTATTACGTAGACACGACCATTTCGTAATCTGGAGATAGCCCGCGCAATTTAACCCTAGTAACCTAAGGACTAGTCCAGGCGAACCATTCCTCATGAAAAAAAAATTAAACCTTCTATTTTTAAACTGATTTGGAAGCTGTCATTACTTTCATTACTTTTACTTTTCAACATAATTACATACGATTATACAAAAAAGAAGATGATAAATGGAAATATAATTAAATTATGAGCATTCTTTCAAATATACAGTGTGTTCCGACCTTAAAGCCGTCAGGTTTAATAAATGATAAGTATTTTTGTCATAGTCCGGTATTCTGTAATTGTTTCCATGTTTACTTTTAAACCTATAATTCTAGGTCTCATTATTAGTTTTGCCTTCGTGGTGTTAAGATATTGTGTGCTACTAGAGAGATTAGTGGATGCCGTGATTAAGGCCTTGTTGACAGATGTTTTATTTTTTCTACAATCAAGAAGTTTTAGTTGTCTGTAGAATTCAATTAAGGTAAAATTTATATCAGTATTTCTTGTATATCTTCAGACTATTTTTAATAGTGACTTTATTCATTGGGTTAGCTATACCTAATTCCAATCAGGATGGTTGTGTTTGGTTATCGATTGAGGATTGTGCCGTCTGATTAAAAGTAATTTATATATTATTAGACAGATGCTCGTCGATGATCGGGCGCAGTTTTTGTGTTCGGTGTTTGGGCCGCGTACTCTAGTGATTGTGTCACTCTCATGAATAAATATTGTTTTATGTAAATTAGTTTCGTGTCTATTTTAATGTAGTGAATAAGATTTTGTTTCAGTGTACCTGAATCATTTTTAATTGTTTATTCCCTGTGTGTTCATGATAATATTAGCTTCCATTTTAATACCATTCATTTCCAATAGTATGTTTAGTGAGTTTGTGTTATTCCATTGTAGTGCGTGTTCCTCTGGACTTGGACATTGTGAGACCTCTTTGCATCCTTGTGTAAGATAGGCTTTTTAAACCAGGAGGCTTATATAATCTTGGTGAGTTAGAACTGTTGGTTGTTTCCCGGTATATGTAGTTTGGCTGGAATGCCTTTCTGTATTGCTTCCCTCTCATTTGTTCTCCGTCTCGCTGAAAGATCCAAATTTTCACCTTAGTTAAGCAGGAGTTGGGCGTTCGACATGATTCAAAGTAACCCCATATATTGTGGTCTAGCTATTGCTGTCTGGCTCTGGGCTACTGCTTGGTTCACATAAAGCTATAGACTGGGGAACATTTGGCGAGGGTGCTGCAATGCATCTTTTGTTAGATCAATGAAATAACTGAGCAAATTTTTTATAAAATAGTATTAATTCCAAATAGTTGTAACGTGTATAAGTCTGTATTTTTAAGTCCTTTGTATTCTAATTTTAGTGAAATATGTTCCAGAATCGTCTGTCAATACCACAAAGCATTTCAATACCCTTGCTAAACACTGAACCTGTACACTAAACCTTTTTCCGGTGTTTCAAAAAACCAGAACACAAATTTAAAATAGTATATTTCAAAACTATTAAAGGTACATGTTTCTTTCCGGTATAATTTTATTGTGGAACCCTTCTCCATCCACAGCTCAATTTTCATCAAAGTTTTATTCATTTTTGTGAATGTTATAAGGATTTTATTGACGGATGGGGAAAATAGTTTTTGCACAAATATTTTCTAATAGTTAGAAGATTTCTTATCTCTGCTTGTTATTTTTATTTTTAATTGATAATTATTATTTGACATTCACCAATGGATGTGTAAATAAAGCAATATGTTTTAAGATTTTAGAACCATTTTCGGGTTAAAGAGCCTTAATCCTAATAAGTTTGACCATCAGAATGGACGGGAAGGTTCGACTATGTGTTAAAAAACACATGTCTTACTTATAAACCTACAGTACTGTATTTTTTACAAGTTGTTAGTATATACAATAAACTAATGGGTATCAAATTTCAAGTAAAAATATTGAAAATATAGATAGAGAAATAAATACATATGTATATAAGACATTGGCAACTGAAAGAGCAGAGTAGTGATTGAGTGGAGTGTGTATTCCATGAAAACGTGGACAGATGTGTGCTTATAGGCCCACCAAACTGTGTTTCTACTACACCACACCACAGTACAATTATTTTCCTAATTTATGCTGATTTACATCGATACGTAAATATTTTTTAACTTTTAAACTCAAAAATATATTTGGTATTTATGTAGGAACAAATTCAAGAAACCCAGTAAATTTAAAGGAATGACATGAAAGACATAAAGTAATTTAAAAAGGATGTGCCTAGAAGACACACGTCAACCATATTAGGGTTAAGTTTGCGCAAATTTGGTAAATGTCTCAGATCATACACTCACATATAGGCAAACATCACTTTCTACTAGCTGTGAGCATCCTGTAATTTGTTACCATAGGTGTCCTTAAACATTTTAAAATTAAATTATATAAATATAATCGGAAGTAGCACACAAAAATGTATTCTAAAAAACTATATTATACACTTCAGGCAATATAGGATTACAATATATTATTCAATTGCATTTGATACAATCTCACTATATAATATTCGGTGCCTTATAACAGGCACCGAAGTATGTTAAATGGACAGACCATGAATAATTATATTTATATCGTATTTTCTCCATTGAAATTCATGGAAGCGCAAAGTTTTAAGTGAAACTTAAAATCTATTCGTTAGAATATAAGTCTAGCGCCAGGTTAACAATTTGAAAGCATACACACAATAACACCAGCAGCAAATAAATTAATTATAATTAATTTCTTATATAATTGATAAAAAATGTAACACATATTTTGTAAAAGGCAATTCTTACCTCCTTTTCGAAGTTTGGCGTTCAGACCGAAGTCATTCTGAGGATATTTTTCAGTCAATTTATTAATTCACTCATTCAGATCAAGTTCAAAATATTAACATTCAATATTCACAAAATATACACACTATTTTAATATGCTGATTATTTTTAATATATTTGTATAATTTATTTTGATTCGGATTTCATTGTTTTTTTTTTTCATCAATAAGATTAAGTGTCCATGAGAGTTTATTTCTAACTGATATCGTTCTATTTTAATCACACTGTTTAATCTTAATCTTAAAGTTTGGCGTTTATCATCTCGGTAGAGTAAAACACGATCATATACGATCATAATATCATTAATTTAAAGTAAAGTCAGTAAATATATTTCGAATACATTTCAAATATTTTAATCGAGCTGAGAATGACAATTAAAAACCTAATTTCGATATAAAATCACAAAACATGTAACCATTTATTGTAACATTTGTAAATTTGGAAGGAGAATTAACTTCAACAAACTAAACTAGCGGGTCGGTAATGAACATATGTACTTATATGATAATTCAATATGTATGAAATGGCATAATATTATAAACAGAATTTATATATTTTAACAGTCTCACAGCGGTATTTTTGTTCTTCTAATTTACTAACTTGAGCGAAATGTTATTAATTTGTATATCATTCAATATTGAACTATATCAAATTCATCCAATCCACTATTTGTAAGCAGTATAAAATTACACACAAACAGTCAAGGAGTTTGTTTACCAGTTGAATTAGTTCTTTTTTTATTGCGACATCATTAGGTGAAATGCCTCTCAAAATAGTCTTACAGTTTTAAAAGTCTCTCAGGATAGACAAAAGTTACCTAATGATAATTTCGAATAACATTTCTAGTGAAGCAAAAGAAAACATCATCATAGGTACATATCACTGTGTTTAATAGGAGTCTATCAATGAGATATAACTATTCTTTTTGTTGATAAAGTAATAAATGCTCAAAATATTGTATTTGTATTTACAGTAAAACTGCTGAGTTATGAAAGTTTTTTTATGAAGCACCCGAGTAATGAAGGACCTGAGTTATGAAATGCACCTCAGTTATGAAGTAGTTTTCTTTGTTTAAATCATAGAGAGCTATAGTTCTTGAGGTATGACTATACTCTTTCCAAGTCAAGTTGGCAGAAGTGAAAAAAAAATTGGCACAAGTGAAAGTCATATTGCAGAAGTAAGAATGAAAAATGCAAGTATGACAAGCAATTACAAAATTAAGTGTTTTTCATGAAAATTACAACTTCAATACAATCAATAGTGGGTTATTGCAATCTTCTCCACTACAATAAGATAGAGTTTTATAAGATAAAACTCTATTATAGAATGATACTCTATTATAGGATAATACTATATTATAGGATAATACTCTTTTATAGAATAATACTCTATTATAGGGTAATACTCTATTATAGAGTAATAGCCCATTATAGGATGATACCCAATAATTATTATAGAATAATACTCAAATATAGGATACCACCTATAATTGTGTATTATCCCATAATGGAGTTTTATATATGAAAATGTAAATCAGGAAGTCAAAGATTTACTATATCAGATTAGGTTATCAATAAATCGGATATATTGGGTATAAACTGTGTTTTATTTATTGTTTGAGGTTTAAATGATGTGTATTTTTGTTAATGATTTAAATTTAGGCATAAATGACTACTACCATGATATATATTAATCTTTGTACAATAATGAGTTGCTATATTTATTTCCCATAACATTAACCTTATATTTGTTTAATTACCTCAATTTTGTTATAAAATAGTAGTACACATCCATATAAGAATTATACCATAGATAATTATCCCCCAATGACAACAATTCTATATGATTTTAATCACAGAAAACTATCACTGCACACGAGTTATGAAGTGGCTCTGAGTTATGAAGAAACCATTACCTCATAACTCAGGAGTTTCACTGTACCTACAAAAACGATGATATTCAATATATATTTCATGCGCTGTCAAAATTCCTTTAAAACCATATCTGAGAGTTTTATAGTAAAATATATCAAAAATTCATTTTTATTTCACCAAAAATAGTCACCGTAATTATCAGCTATGAGCATTAATTCTGTTATTTGTACTTCATAAACACTAATTATTATTGATAAAATAACTATTAGTTTGAATTGGTTTCACTTCACGAAAGAACTCCTTCAGTCTAGCCGAGTGATGATGGCATTACCACTGAATGACGCACATGTTCTTCATGAGAGAGTTGGCCCACGAATGAGAATGTATCCGGCTCGAAGAGGCCCGGTCATGCTGTTTAAAGACACTGGCATGCATCTGACCTTACGAATTTAGAGCATCTTGATTCGTCCAATCAAATATTTTCATTCGTAATTAAAATATATTCTTTAAATACAAAATTCTTGACGAATTCTTTTTTAGAATTCAGGATGGTTATAAATTGATTTATTCAGATCAGGTTTCCAATCTGTTCCGGATAATAAATAGATATTTAGATATTTGGAGTATCTAATGAAAAACTGAAACCATCAAAGTTCATTTTAAATTGCCTTTTTAATTATAAATATTATATTATGTAAAAAATTGTCAATTAAATTCATTTTCTGTTAGAGAAGATCAATTTTCTTAGAATAATGTTCAAGATTTTGTTCTGTTCGCTGCACAATATTAATGTCAAGTGAAATCTTTGAATTTGTATTTCCAGAGTAAAGGTTGTGGCACAGATATACAGGGTGTCCGACACTTTTGCTGCCAAACTTTAACATAAGGTAGCGATCGTTGAAATAAACATTTTATATTCTATGAAGGTATGGTCTAAAATGCTTAGTTAAAGATTTATATGGACTTGAAGTTAGGTAAAAAAAAACACAATTAGTAAAAAAAACTAATGCAAAGAAACGAAATGCATGAAAGTAACAGGGGAAACCAAGATCGAATATTACGCCCCTAGATTTCTACTTATGGGGACATTTGAAGAGTTTGGTGTATGAAACACCGAATCAATCCGTACAGGACCTGATCGGCTGGATTGTCGAAGCATCCGTCGTGAAACTCCTGGTGTCTTTGCTCGCGTCTGCCAATCGCCTGCATCGCAACAAATGACCGGCAGTTTGAACACATTTTGTAAACATGCAACATGAGTTAAGATTATGTTTCTTGTGCTCATAATAATTACTGATTAAAAAGATTTGTTTCCTATCGTAACATTAAAACAGAAGCTAAAGATACTTTCCTAACCTTAACTCTTTAATATTTCGACGATCGCTACCTTATGTTGAAGTTTGGCAACAAAAATGTCGGACACCCTGTAGAAAGTTAAAAAGGGACTCCACTTGTTTCTCCACAGCCTACCATAAATTTCTCTGTGGAATTTCATAGCAATTCAATCCAATGTTTTCATTCATTTTCGTCAAATTTAAATAGAATGGAAGCGAATGAGTTCTGAATAACTGAGGGAATTGTCATGAACATTATTCTGGAACTACAAAATGAGTATCTCGAGTATCTTTGTCCGAGATAACAAGTATAATAACAAACATTTCGTTTTGGACTAGACAATTATTATCTCTTTTCGTAAGAAAGATAATCTTGTGGAGATTATTCGTGCAGAAGTAATTGGAAACTAGCCAGAATTGTAAACAAAATATTCAAGATATAATAAATTCAAACTATTGAATTAATATATGTAGATAATACTTATCTTTATTAAAGTTAGGTACTTCAATAGTATTATAATTGAAACACTTCTATTTTAATTAAATTTTTAAATGTTCGTTCATTCCTATTATTGTACGATCCCACCGTAACTTTCCGTGTGGTAAAATATTTACGCGAGGTTCAATAAAAAATCCGAAAGAATAATATAATTTATTGTTGATTTTAACCATCAAAGCGCACCTAAGACATTTGTATTGAAGCTGAATGGATGACAACGTAAGAAGTCTGGAATAACTTCCTTTGACACGTGACTTAGGTTTTGATATAGATATTGTATACCACAGAGAAGAACATGTATTCTTACTTCCTCATGTAGGGTAACTTCCAATTTATCGCACGGTTCCACCTTTTCGATCAGCTCAGAAACAATGGAATAAATATTATTTAAATTATACCCTAATTGGCATCCATGATACTCGATGGTATCATGGATACCAATAAAAATAACAAGTTGAAATGACAAGAAAAATTATCATGTGATCGCAAATGTGGAATCGTTCGAAAACTTGGAATGCACCCTATAACAAGTACAATGATTTTAACATTTTACTTGAATAAGTGTACATTTCGCATCATTCTGACGTCAAAGAAGCTATGGACACTGTGTCAACTTCTCATGACTAAACTATTATAATTAAAGTGTTTTTGAAAAAGAGGATATAATAAATATATGTACAATAAATATTGTCTACAAGAAATTTATTTTCGATACTAAATATCTATCAGAGAAATTAATTTTTAATATTATGATACATCAATAAAATCTGTAGAAGCTCTATAACGTAGTATTTTTAACACATAATATATATATTTATTAATAATAAATACAGTTTTTATCTACTATTGCTAGTAACTAAATATGGTATAAATGATTGCGTCGATAAATGTAATAATACTTACATAATATGAATCTTTCATATCTAGGAAATAGCCAGCAAAAATATTCAAGTTGAATAAATAATACAGGTTGGGAAAGGATATTTTTCACTTATATTCAGATAAAATTTTAACTTGACTAATCATTTTTAAATATATCAAGAGTCTTATAGAAGCTTTTTCTTATGTGATAAATTCATGGATTATTTAGGAAGATACCAATAATTCAATAAAATTTAGTATTTATAATTCAAAGTCATAGTGAATTACTGTATGCAGAAGCAAATTCAAAAACTAATAAAGATTGAATATGAATGCTACAAATATCAAACTAACAAAATGTCATTTATCATTCGGTTTCGATCTTTTTTGTATAGTCTATTTGCCGAAAGTAAAATTAATTTGTCTGAAATTCTAATCAATATGAAAAATATAATACGAATCGCATTACAAAAAACTAAATTTCACACATAATTAATAATATTGCTGCTTCGAATAGAACACATCTGAGCAACACAATTGAATTGTAAGACTAGTGAATAGTATATACTACCTTGATGAATTAGATTGCGTGAATTGTCGATCTAAGCGGACAGATCCTTGCGATGAATTTCTAGAATGGTTAAAAGTCATAGACCTCTGCAGAGAAGACAACATCGCCGATACGGAGGGCAGGCCAGATTTCTTAGCTTCAGGACTGGTTTCCTGTACGGGAGATTGCTGATACCTTGCTAAGCTCAGCCTCCTTGGAGAAGTTGAAGCTGAAGATGGAGGTGAGCATACGCTTTGTGATCTTCTAAAGGAGAGAGGTTCTCCACTGCTACCCTGCTTCCGTAAACCTGCAAGTCGTCGTGCTCCATAGCTAGACAATTGGTCATCGCATAAGGACATTTGTTTTGCTAATCGTTTAGACTTCTCCTGACTGTATAACAATCTGTCAATTAAAAATTGTTCGGTAAGAGGTAGAGAAACTAATTGCGATAATAATTTAGAAATACGTTTCTGGATCGCAACGCCACTCTTTTTGTACTCTGATGAACGAGATAATAGTTGCTGTGAACGGGTTCTGTATATTGTACAAAATTCTTCTTTTAAAACAGGCCTCTCGTCTAAACTATATATTCTCGAAAAATGTTGAAGTGTATCCCTTTCTTTTTTCACTAGATTTTCTAATCGCACCACGTCGATATCTGTTAGATCGGCAATGTTATCGGTAGCCAATGCCGTGTGTACCTCTGCCAAATCAGATCTGAATATACCAGTGGCAATATCCTTATCAACCCTTCTTGCAACAACTCGCTGTTCCTTAACTAGTTTTTGGGCCAGCATTTGCACTTCCCAATCTTGACTGCTTAGCTTTTCAGAATCAAATTCTTTCTGAGGATCATCTGGCACCTCATTTTCTTCACCACTAGAATACTCTTCATCGAACGATTCTTCCAATTCACCATTTCCAATATTTTTAAATACTGAAGCATCATTTAAATATCGGTCATCATCAGAAGAGAATGAGAAAAGGTCGTCATCGGTACTTGAGCCGATGTCTATAATTGAATGGATTTTCTTCTGCTGAGGCACAGGGTAGTCTCTTTGGTGAACTGGTGGTTGCTCATCTTCCATGTGTCTCTGCTGTGGCCAGGTATGAGGTTGTGGAGACGAAGTTTCACCTTTGTTACCCAATGAACTGTCAGGTGAATGGTGAATAATCGATTCGATAGATGTGCAGCGCTGAAAGAAAGGAAAGAGGATTACGAAAGATACTTTCATTTACTCAAGTAGAACCATTGAAAAACTCAATAAATTAGTAAAGTTCAACAAAATATACTTTAATCATTCTGGAATAAAGTGTACACTAAAGAAACTTATGCTTGAACGTGAAATTTGAATGTTATTTTATATTAAATGAACGATCAGTTACAAACTAGTTTCCCTTACCATGAATAACGGTTCATCTTCATCCGATCCTGAATTACTGGCATCTAACGACACACTTCTATAGTGTTCATTCATCCGAACTGTAGATTTATTTGTCAATGGGGAAGAGTTTCCGACTACTTGCTCTTGATCCACAGTAGAAATGAAATCTTCACTCTGCAGATAGAAGAATATGAATGATGGATCATAAATCAAAGTCAAATATCAGTACTTGAAAACTTCGAAACGTTATTACTAACCCCATTAGAAGATTTGAGGCGAGATATCACGGAGTGTAGCTTTCCGATTGTCTTATCTCGAGTGGCAATTTCTTCTTCCATTGCTGCCATTTTTGCCTCAAAAGCCGCTTCAACGTCTTCCTATAAAGAAAATATATTCAGTAAATAAAAATTTATTTAAAGCAAGATATTCATCTTTAAAAGAGGATGGGATATTCACCATCTTAGATTGAAGAATTCTTCGAACGCCATGAACCAAAGTTTCGACATTAGCTTTCTCATTTGCTTGTGATTTGATACCACTCAATTGAATTAATAGGTCATTCACGCCATCCGTTCCATAGGGGTCATTCTTATTCCCATAAGAAGGTCTGATCCCTCCATCTGAAGATACTCTTCTCCGAACCAGACTGTCCAAAGAAGTTTGATAAGGAGGTGAATTAAGAGTTCGTCTCTGAAATGAAACTGATTTGTTGAACTTTGACCGTCTAGCCACAAACCCTTCAATCGTTGGAGCCCTCATAAGTTTTCTCAGTTCAGTTCCAGGGAGAAGTTGGCCACGTGAATCTTCCCGTGACATCTTCTTGAGAATACTCTTCAGCGATTTCCTTTCAGGAGTATCCGAGCTTTCAGGGGAAGAAAGTGGTGGCGATATATCATCAGAGGGAACCTGATGAGAAAAGTTCACTAATCATGACAGCGAAATACGAGCGGAAATTAACTGACATATTGACTAAGGAAAAAAGATGCAGTGAGAGAAAAAAATATCGTTTTGAAAGTGTGTTAGTTATGAAGTGACTCAAATATTCCTCTTAAAAACGTGTCGAATATTATCAGCCATAAATAAGACATAAATTGTGAAAGATTATTCTACTGGTGCGTTAAAATATGTAAATTGAAAATCCGAAAGTGAGAGGAAAAAAAATGGTATGTACTCACGTTCTCAAAACTTTGGAATAACTGATCAGTCGATTCCTAGCGAGATTAATAATGGTCAACCAATGGTTACCTCTAAGTTATTTCTATCAATAATTTAGTGAACTGTTATATAATAAAGTAAGTTTAAATAGCAATATTTCAACGGAATGGGATAATGATTGATTAATTTTAATCATATTCTTACCCTTAAGAAATCCGCAGACAGAGTTCTGTTACAAAGATCATATTGATTCCTTGGCAAGTTATTGAAGGTATATGAAGGGTCATCACTATCTTTGATATCTTTGACTTGTGTACGTGAGTCTTTATGATCGGTTATTTTTGAAGCAGAAATTGATGAAGATAAAGATGATGTTCGACTACCAGTGAAAGATTTGTCCGTCTCTGGATTATCCGAATCTTTTTTAGAACTTATAAGTCCTTCACCCATAGCTCTCTTGAAACTATCTCTTCGTTGTAGCTGGCCACTACTATCGCTATCATCTGATTGTAAAGGAGAGTCGCATTTAGTTTCGCTCTGAATAGATGATGTGTTCAGCAATTTACCACTTTGAGGACTTATTGGCTTTGTGAAAATTTCTTTACTGTTATTATTTTTTGTGCCATTTGAAATTGAACTAGAAACTGCTTCAGTATCTTTATTCAGATCATTGATGTTATCAGTGTCACATGCATTCGATACAATTATGTCACCGTTCTTGTTCTTCTCTATCACGGCTTTACGAAATATTCCTTTTGTTGTTAATCCAGTCTTTCCATTTTCAGTTGTTTTTCCAGTTAATATGTTTACATCTACTTTATTATCAAAACCAGATGTGTCAGCTGTTTCTTCTACATTTAGTTCGATTTTTTCTCTTTCTAATCTTTCTAATCTCTCCTTTTCTTCTTTTATTTTTAAGAGCCTCAATCTTGCAAACATTGGAAGTCCAGCTCCTATTACTTCTTGACTCTCATCATTATCGTCTTTCTTATTACGGTCTCTGTCCTCTTTGTCTTTCATGAGCTTAAGTTTATTAATTATTGGAAGACCTGCACCTAAAAGACCATGAGGTTCATCAACAGACAGTTTATTCCCGGACATTGACCCTTGAGTGTCATCACTTGTAACCTTAGCCATTCGTTTCAAAACACCTCTAGTCGTTCCAGCCGAATCACTACTGCAACTGCCATCCTCTCTTCCGAGTCTCCTTTGATGAAATAATTAAACAATATAAAGTATAAATAGTATACAACAAATAACACCAATATCATACTTATTTCCTGTACCTCAATAATCTTTTCACATCAGGGACATCTATTTCGGCATTACTTCTGCCATCATTAGTTAGAGGCTCTAATTCAACAGTCTCTGTTTCCCTACATTGAAAAGAATATTGATCAGCTAAATATTTTTCAAATTAGCTCAATTGTGAACACACTCAAATCAGGTACCTACCTTGTCATTCCTAAAATTAACTACCTACCTCGTCATTCCTCTGCTCTTCCTGAAGGCATTCTTAATAGCAGAGACATCAGAACGGATACGGCTGACTATTTTCTTAGGCTTATCCTCCTGGCCACTGTCTCTTGTTGGGGATGGACTGTCTCGTTTACTACTACTCGAAGAAACACTCTTACTGTTATGTCGTGCGTCCATCAGTCTCTTCCGACCTAAACTCTGCAGAATTTCCTGAAGGAAGAAATTAGTTTGATCATTAAACTCGAAATCATTCAACAGATTTGAAATTCCTTGAGAGAATGTAATGGTGATGCCTAATGGTGATCTAATATGAGCAATCTACATTTTTTTCTATTTATTTGATTATTTTGCTCACCTGCGCTTCTGGGTAATCTTTCATCGCAGTTAGTACATCTTCTCTTGATAAACTGAATAACTCTGAATAACCAACAGATCGGACATCAGCAGTACGCCTGAATAATTAAAAACTTCAGACTAGTTGTATTTCTAACATCATTACGATTCATTTAACTTCAAATTATGCACAACTGGTGTTATTATATTACCTCTAATATAAAATCACGTACATACAATTATTCTATACTAAATGAAATAAATTAGGAGATTGCTAAATTTCATACTTATTCAGTCCATCTAGATTCAGAATTCCGATTTCGCCGAAAAAATCTCCAGCTTTCATAGTTGTTAGAACTTTTCCAGTCTCACTGTAAATGAAAAATGAAGATGAGTTTCGTAAATTTTATTAATTCTTGGTGTATTATGTGTTATTTATTAATACGACCAGTGTTTACCTAATGACTTCAAGAATACCATCGGCTATGATGAACATTTCTCGTGCCACTTCTCCTTTCCTGCATATCAAATCTCCCGGAGTGAAGATGTAGGCCTTCATCTTCAGCACTAAGTCGTGCAAGAACTCTGGCTGACATTCCTTGAAAATACTAACCTGAAAGAATAAAAAGAGTTTGAATGAAAAAAAGAATTTGATTGGAAAAATTGAACTCAACGAATAATCCCTTTTTTCTAATTGAAAATCTTGTAATCATAAAAGATAAGTTGAAATTTATTTCTGAAAAATAAATATTGACGTAAGTTATGGTTATGAGAAATTTAATTCCATTTATTCCAACCTTATAAATATCAACAGTTTTGGTGTTTATATAATATTTCGTCAATACTCAGTAACTGCTTACCTTTTTCAGTGTTGCTAGATTGACATGCAGAGCTAACTCAGTTCTTAATTTGTCTGGCAATAAACCAAGAGCAGAATTTATATCTCCACCTCCTTGGATTCGGCCTCTGAAAAGATAAATAACTAATTATCGAATATGTTTATGGATGTTTTATTTTTTTAGTCTAGTACTTTCAACTAGTTCTCTTCAAAGTAAGTTTGAATATAAATTTTGATCTACACTATGTTCTATCAGAAACGTCTTTTTTTAAATTGCTAATTAGAAGAACTTACAAAAGGGCATATGCCATTATAGGTTCATCACTTTAAAAGAGAAGAATGGATTATATCAAACATCTATTGTCCAATATCGTATGAAGCCAATCTCCTGAGACACAACAAATGTTATTCAAAATATCCCCTCAAGCCTGAAGACAGAGTGACGCTGGTTATATATTTTAGCGAAGATTTGAACCTTTTGCATAAGAGTCTCGATATAATCCGTTTTCCCTATAAACTTGAGTTTGTGCAGCAGCCCATAAATGAAAATTCAAAGGGTTGAAATCTGGACTGTGTGTTGGCCTGGGATTTTCCGTTTGGCTGCTATTGACTCGAACTCGAAAATATTCAATGAAAAATTTTAGAGCTCCATTTGTTGCATCCAACGAAGTGAAGAATGAGCAGTTGAATGACACAGCCTGGGCCATATAATGCCTTGAGCAATTTGAGGTACGAAAAACCATTAACCGATGACATTGTCAAGGAATGCAAGGATGATTGGAACCACTCTATGATTATTAGATTATTATTTTCATTTGTCATTACTCCGTTGTTCTTTTTAAGTTCCGACTAACGAGAAGGAAAGAACTTCACTTCTGTCCAAGCGATTCTATCGAAAATTTTGGATGCTTGCTGCAAAATCTACTCACAAAACTGTCTTCTTTGTGCTTCGTGGACCTTAGTTAAAGGTTGAACTTAAGTGTAATGATTAAAACTGAAACAAAGTTTATGTTTGACGATCCTCCACAACGTGGTTTCGATGGGTGAAATCTCTTCCACTGATGTTAAAGTGAAAACTGAATTCTCGACGTACTGCTGAAGGAGAAGTTGTTTTGGCAAACTGCAGGATGATCCATTTCTTCTCATGTTCAGAAGGCATTAGTCAGGTTGAAATGAATTGCCGAATTTTCATAGGCTGATAAAAATCCACTCATTATGAACGTAATGTCTTATAAATAATACGAATTGAAGCATTTTGAGTTCCCTTAAATCACAATTTTAAAATGACGCTACTGATGGAGCATAGTGTAAAATGTATACATATAAATGATGTTTTAATTTCCGTTTTAAGAATATGAAGGATTAAAAAAATGATAATAGATGTGCATATAAATTTCAATTACCTCGACCAGGAGTAGTCGTACCATCTTTGAACTCTTCTCTGCATTTCTCTGGGCACTTTGTGGTGTCTCATGTACAGTTTAGCCCCATCCTGCAAAGGGTAATACGTTATAGACTCTCAATATGAGATCATATCCCAGAGCATTAACTATATTTGCAGATACTCAGCTTTCATTCAGTTATTGTAACTTATGATAAAAATCATCTATGTACACTAATTTATGATTCGACGACTATCAAATAGTAATTATCGTAATTTTTCTATCGTGTTTCGTACGACTCAATATTGAATATACCTACTATCTAATTTCACAGTATTATTAATATATCAATCATAATTATGTTTTTATTATATTTTAAAATTCCCTCACAAAATTTCTGATTGGGCAAACGGAAAATAACTCTATTGTTATTAACCATTTCTGTGATTCCAGGGCAACCGAACATATGAATTCACCGTATTATATTATAAACAAAAGAATTCATCGTATTGTAATCGTAAATTATAATTGACGATCAGTTGAATATATACATTTTCATTAGAAATTCAACGTATCTTAACAAAACTTAGAAATAAAATTACGGTATGGTGAACTCCTGACAAGTAAACCCATTGGTAATGTCCATAATTACGATGTTTTATGATCCAAAAGAGTTATTAGTATTTTTCTTTACTATTTGGCATTATATGCTTTTTTCAATAAAAAATGATAATAATTTTCCACGTTATTATCAAGTTAATATTTCAATTTCTTACCAATAGTCTCTCGAACTCCAATCTGTTCGCATTTCTATTGGTGATGACATTGCCAACTTGACCTGGAGATAAATTAGATTTTATTCCAATAATCAATGGGATATATTACATTTACGTATATGGAGGAAAAATATGAAATGAAAACTTACCTACAATCGTAGCAAAAACGAATACTCCTATGAGGTAGCTAACAATTGTAAAAATATATCTGCGAAATTAGAGAAGAAAGAAATTAAAACTCCTCTTATTTGAGTGATATACAAGATATATTCTTTTATTTTCAATGTATTTTATTTAGATTTATCATGGAAACTATAAAGGATGACATAGCAATATATTACGCAAGCTAGATTATTATATAATTAAGCTACTAGGTTTTGAGTTGAATAATCGTTTGCCCGTAGTTTTCGAACAGAGATGAGGTTCAGATCAGAGTACAATAGGAGGTAGAGATTATTTAGAAGAATAAAACTAAAGATTATATAAATAGAAAGTGAAGATAGGTAAAGATAGATAATTCAAAGTTACGCAAAGAGTTGGCTTGGAGATGATCTGTCCTCGGAATTAGTAATTAGATAAACAACAGGGGCTTCATCATTGTTCGAAAACTTAAGGGAAACAATTATTGCAATATGTGTATTTTGAGTGACACTCAATGTGGGTACTTCAAGAGCATTCTCATTTTGCACAACGATAAGCTACTGAGGACATGCAAATCATTTACACAACATAAAAGGATTGTGTAGAGTTCGTGATGGAAATTTCGGACAGACCAATCTCAAGGCAACACTTTATCGAAGAGTTTGTCACGCAATCAAGTAAAACCGAATGCTCGTCATAACAGTCTTCAACGCTCCATTCGAAAAGCACGGGGGCGAAATTTACTTGAACCACCCACCCTAGGTTTGTTTTAATCCTCAACAGTCTAGATTTGTACTTGCTGTTCTTGCGAATAGGTCTCCGATTCGGAGGTAGTTCGTTAGTTGTCGTTTCGTTATTAAACAAGTTCTTGGAATGTTCTGAGTTAGATAATAAAACTTTGACCTCATTTCCAGTTGATGGAACAAATTCTTCGGATGTTTCAGGCGGAAATGGGACCAAGATGACCGGCAGGATACTTAAATTTGAATTTATTTCCTCAGAGTCCACATAAGTTGTGGAACTTATCATGTCTATGGCTGTGTTGTTCAAACGTGAGACTGTATTATATTCTTCAGTAGAATTGAAAGATCCTTTTCGAGTTTTGTTTCCAATATCTTCAATATTGGTTACAAATTGTAAATCAGTAGAATTGGTGACACAAAGGATGCTCATCAGTCCGAATTTCATACTGCTCCCATATTAAAGACATTCTTGTTAATTTATTATATATCATTTTTCTACTTCTAAATTCATTGACTTCTAACATTATTTCAAAAACTTCATTTAAATTCCAAAATCTTTTGTAGGAATTAGTAGAAATAAAACATCTATCGTTCCAGTAACTCTAAAAACATCTAAAAAGAAAAGCATTCGACGTGTGAGCACTAAGTGAAAAGCGTGAACTGGAAAAGCTTGACTTCTGTTCCTCAAGAATTTCAATCTAGATTTGAATTTTACACCAATGTCCATAGAATCCAAATCAAAATATCTTACAACTGATAAATTCATGCACATTGTATCGATCTTCTCGTCTCAAAATCATGCATTCATCGAGGCAAACATCGTAAAGTCGCATCAGATCATCTTCTCCAAAATGTTAAAATTTTGGTCCATTTAGATCAAACACAAATCAAATTCAGTTGCGTTAGAAAGAGAAGGCTGAATACTAAAATGTTAAAGAAATTGATTTGAAGAACGAAAAATTTTGTAGAAAAAGTTGTGGAAGAGAACAAATTTTGAGAAGGTTAGAAGCGGGCATTCGATATTTAATTTAGATTATACGAGGATTTTAATAACAGAAAACTAATGTAAAGTAATTAAAAGAACAGAATTACTTTGTGAGTAATCATTATATAGACAAACAGATTTTTATTTATCGTTATATTAATGTGTACTTCAGTACTTCATTATAAGTGTACAAAAGAATACAATTCGGTAAGTTTCAAAAATTTAATATATTTCAATCATTAATTCGATGATCTATATTTATTAGGAATTTAAAAGAACATTTAAATATCTTGCATGACGATTAAACCAAACAACACAAATAGATGTTTTTATTTTTAATGAAATATTGTATTTGATACAAACAGTTATGATTGAAAAGATTATTTGATAAACTGAGAGCCGGACACATATAATTTATTGCGAATTTTAAAATTTATTTAAGAGCGAAGACACTCGAAAAAACGTTTAATTCAATTATTATTTATCATCCATGCTTCACAACAAAAATCTGGGAACGTATTTGAAATTATTAAGCAGCGAGTGATTTTTAGTGCATACACTGGCAGGCGGAAATATATTTAAAATAATTATCGAAAGACGAAGAAAAGAGTCACTCACTGTCTATTTGTTTCTGGATTTGGGAGATCTCCTATAGTAGTTAAAGTCAATGTTGACCAGTAGACTGAACCTAGATACTGTCTTGACAGTTCTTGAAATTCAGGTCCTGAAAATTGTATAAAAAATAAAAATAATCCAACATATTATTTTACAAATTACTATAATAAAAAGTGTTACTATTCAAAGAAACTTGCTTCATGATAATCTTAAAATAAATCAGTTTATCCGTGAAGAAACAAATACAGTTATATAATCATGATAGAAAATTCTATCATTTGAATTGAAGATATACTAATTTATTCTTTAGTACTTTAGACAATTAAATAGATTCGATATAACAACAATCAAAGTATTATGAATTTAAGAACATTTGAAGTTATCTGATTAAATTAAATCCATTTACTAACTTAATGTCATCAATATATAAACTGGTCTTCACAGTATATAGATCATCGTTCATTAAATAAATAGATACTGGAAATTTTATTGTTAATCGTTCAAGTTCTAATGTCATGTTCATTGAAACTGTAATCTTCTATGAACTTGATAACATGTTTCATATTTTAAATTAAATTTATATCAAAATGCCCCTTACTGGCATGCATCGGATAAACCCAATCTCCCTGGAAATTCTCAGCTTTGGAGAGCATGAAGTAGAAGCAGCCAAAGCAGTGGGCGAGTAACAGAAGGATATGGACGAGGTTCACTACTCTCCACAGGTTGGGATATAATGTCCTGCTCTCCACCATGTAATAATAATTGTACACTCTATAGACTTTCAGAAACCGAGGGCACCGGAACATAGGGTAGTAAAATCTCATGGCTGGGAACATCTGAAACAAACACATTAATGTTAACAACTATATTTATTATCAATATTCCACAGACAATGCCCGTTTAGATGTAAGTCCATGTGATGAAAAACTGGAATGGTTCTTGGATTAGAACTCAACTTCAAGTTCTAGAAAGGGTTCAAAGTATATTGAGTTCTCCATATTTTTATGATGCAAATAATTGATATATAAGAGTCATATGCCAATTTATTTCATTTCTCTCACCCCCATGACAAAGTAATCAATTGGAAAGACCGCTAACATGTCTAAGAAGAAGCACTTGCTGTTCCGATAGTGAGCTGCTAGTTTTTGAGAATCGTACACTATCAGTCCTTGCTCCAAGTAACCAGTCCTATATTGTACTATAATATCCAGAACCAGAACACAGTCTGTCAGAATGTCCAGTACACACCTGAAAAAATAGAGAAATCTTAGAATATATTTTATTTGGAAATTTGATTAAAGAGGATTCATGTTGCTATGAAAAAGATTCTGATGATTTTTAATCAAAATAACCAATCTTTCATTATGACCGATTCATACTAACTATTGAAGATTGCAGAAATTTCAATACAGTAAGAAGAGAGCTGATAATCAATAATGCCGTTCATAATATGAAATAATGAATTTGATGTATTGTTATTCAGTATTGATCCTAATTTCATATTCCATTAACGTAATGCACGAATTCATCAATAATTCTTCTCACCATAAAACAAAGTTCCTATCCTGCAGTTGAGGGAAGGACTGCCTTACTATCGCAGTCCAAAGGTTATACAGAACACACATAGACAGTATAGAAAGCCAGTAGAAGTAAGCGTTTCCATAAGGGTTTATCACTGTGGAATGGTGGCGTCTCTTCCATTTGGGTCTGGCAATGTTAGGAGATCCTGTGGAATTCTTACTGCAATCTTCGAAATCTGTTTGGTCGACAGTGTCCTGCAAGAGAATCGATTGATAAAAATCTATAAAATCAAATATGATATCAACTAACAACAAATTCAGTTGGAATTCTATTTCCACTTTGTTTGCAAAATTGAGAACAATTGCAAAAACATTCTTTCATTATGTTTCTTAGATTAGTTGAACATTCTATTTAATTTCAAAAACTTATGGTGTGCGTATATCGAACAATTGGTATCATTAAAAAAAATGAAGAAACTCTTGATTTCAAGTAACCATTTTTTTATTGTCAACTGGAGTGATTTATACCCATCTTTCATAGTAAATATATGTAATAATATACAATCATTTTTACTAAATTGTATACAGATAAATAAGTACACATTTCAACGTAAATTGTAATATAAATAATATCATACTGCTCTCACTCTACTATTAGAAAAATTATGACAAGAATGTTTATCTCTCTGTTATATTTTTCGATATCGATCTCAAGCCTTCGTAACTGTCAAGATAAAGTCTCGTGCAGGACATCTAATTATTATTTCACGACTTGGGGCAATTCTAATTTTAGAGTTGTATGTTTATTCGAAGGTTGACATTTGCAATAGGCATTGTCAGAAGGGGAGTTACAATACGGAGTGTAATTTAATTTCTAGATTGGTTATTGGACGGCAGAATGATTTAATAAAGCTAATTGGAATTCTAAAGTGGTATAAGTCATCAGCTAATTAAAATATGCAAATGATTCTAATTCAATTCAAATCACAGATAAATTATTGAACAAAGTATAATTATTTTCCATTCATACCAAATCGAAGAAATTAATATCGGTATATCATGTATTGTAACTGACTACGATGAATAAACAACGTATTTTCTAATTTAACATCAAAATTATGTAAATTTTTATCGGAATTTTTCGTCAGAAATTCTGAGAAAAGACGACAGACTTGCTTTTAATTTTCCAACTGAAAGTTCGTCATAAACAAGTTCTTACTTTCAAGGAAGATATCTGCATTCAACAAAATACCATTGACAAACTAAAGTTCATCAAACTGCACACAGATTCAGAGTTAGATAACAGGTCAAACTTTCGATAGTTGCCACATCTTGAAACTCAAGTCCAGATTAGAACAGAAACATATTTCCTTGTGATGAGTAGTAGTTTGTGTTTTAATAATCACTTGTTAGAACTAAGTTCAAGAGTAAATGCAATTATTAGGCCAATTTAAGTACTTATTGTATTTAGTATCTTTTTTTTTAATCATCCATGACCATTATATATCTTTCTCTCTTAGTTGATGACTGTCATGATTACAATATAATAAAAAGATCACATTGTGGTAATTGGCACAGTGTGTTACAATTATTGTTAATAATATTAGGCACCAACTAATCTCAAGGAAAGTAAATCTTACTAAAATTACAGGAATATAATACTGAGTGCTGACAAGCAGGGAATGGAAAAGAAAAGAGGGAATAAAGAGGGCGCTTTCAGACTAGTTGGCAAGCTGCCCAATGGAACTGTTATAACTTGAGCCTACAATAACACGAAGACTGCGATCTAGGGACTCTTTAAGATCCAGCTAAAGCTTTCCGGAGTTAGCTTAATTCGATAATTAATTTCAATTTGGTTCAAAGAGAAATATTAAGGAACAAAAAAGTGCCGATTTGGTTTTACTTGAGATGCTTTAGTAATCATCTCATTTCCACCTCATCAATGAAGTGTATACTGTTACCATTGGCGAAATAGAGACATCTAAAGACTAAGCTATTAGGTAAAATTTCCGTTGTTTGTCCAGCAATAAAGCGTCTGCAAACAGAACAAAAGCCGCCTCAGAACATCACTGAAATGACCAAACAATTAAGTCTATTAATATTGTTGCATGTGTACTAACTTTCTTAATTTGACTGTAAAGATATCCATACTTATTCATTTTATAAGTACAGTTATTAGCATTTCTAAAAGAAACTATGATCAATACATTGAAAAAATACAAAGAAGTACGAAATAAAATAAAGACTACAAATTGCAGAGCACTTTATCGCCACTACTCTAGGTGAACAAATTCTCACCGAGGGAGGCAATGGCTGGATACTGTGCTTGTTTGTGGCAAATTATCCTACTCTGCAAAACTAAATGATTTAATTTTAAACTCCAATTGAGATTTTTACTACCTGAACAATATTGATACATATTATAATAAACTAAGAAGTGCATATACTTCAGAATAGTTAATAATTGGTGTTTGTACGTAGAATAATTGGCATCAGAATGAAAGATGTTGTAGAAATTGAAGAAATTGTAATATTTAAGAAGTTAGTATATAGTTGGTATCTTGTAAAATACTATGTGTTACCATGAATTGAGAAGAAGGTAATTCTAAGGATTGTAAGTATATTACTACCTATAGTACATGTGGCATCAAAAGTTTCACAATATGAAATGGAGTGTTTGTTCCTTCTGTTCAATTATAACTTTAAGAAATCCGCGAGAAGTTGATAGGAGGAAATATTCTTCTGAGGCGTTAGAACTGAGGATAACAAAAGACATTAAACGGCAACAAAGTTCAGCGCAGCGGATTCATCTGTCAATAAAGTCTAACTTTAGACTCTGATTAGTCAAAAGAGAACTGTTGGAGATGATTAGACGACGAGGTGTGGTAAAATGAATGAACGTCATTACAAAATCTTTCTACATGTAATACTTGGTATTTTCAGTATACGGAGATCATATTGATGTAATATAAAGATAAATTGCAGGGAAATGGCAGGATGATGCTTCTGAGGTCATGTTTATTGACTGTTCTCATTCGACAAACAAGAGACTCTCCCCTCATATTATCCTGATTTTTCTGGATCTATCCATGATGAAGCTTTTTAGGGGAAATCAAAACCCTGTTCTGTACGGATAGTGTTCAATTTCCAAATGAAAATACATAAACATTTTAGTTGTAAGTTTTAGGTGTTTATGAAAATAGTTTTTTTTGTAATAAAGACTTTGTTGATATATATAGGCTTAACACGCATTCATTACGTTTCAAACTTATGACAATCGAATAAGTGTGGAACATTTCTCGCTAATATTTCTCGTGGAATAGAAAATATCTTAGGAGTAGGTTTGGTGATTTTGTTTGTCGTTTATTAGTTTAGTAGTTTTCTCCATAATTTTGCATACCTTAATTATCATACAATGATTGATAATCCATCCAACCTGCATGATTCAGCAAAAACAGCATAAACTATAAACCATATTATCATAGTTACTCCTAAAAATATTTTCAACACCAGGAGAAATAAAAGCGAGAGACATGTACTGCTTTTTTTCTATTGTAATAAGTCTGAGACGTAAGAAGAGTCCTTCATTGACTACTTGTAGCTAATGATGATAATATAAAATAGTTCATGATTTTCAAATTTTTTGAAAAAGTAAACACCAAACTATCCCACTCTCATTCGAATTTTCAGTGCCATAGATCCTTCGTTGTTTCATCACATCTAATTGTTGCTACAGAAACTCAAGAGTAATTATACTCTCAAACTTGGACAATTTCATAACAATTATCCGGAGTGACTAAGTTCCTGAGAGTTATTGGCTATAAAGGCGAGTCATTAATCTTTACCTTCTTCTTACCTGATACGAGAACCAACTTGCAAAATTTATAATCGTCCATCGTCGGAATTCGTTGTGTGAATATATTATATGATGAAAAGGACACCTTACAACGATGATTGATGGATTCAACGAAAATTTAATCGTAGTTAATAGTAAATGAAAAAAATCCTATTCTTTCTCACGATAATAATCGAAACTGTGATATTTAATTTATATTGTAAGATACGATCAATCAAACATTTTGAATAAAATTTGCCTACATAGCTTTAATTAACCTCAGGAAATTTTATGTGATAATGGATCCCAAATCATAGAATAGAATATCGTAGTTCAATCGCCCAAACTCCTCCTTAACTTTAGCATTGAATTTCAGTGGGAATTTATGATAACTTGATCTTTTTCATGAAAGTTTTTCAACAAGTTAGTGTTTCCCTGAAGGAAATATGAGGAATTCAAATATGACTCTTGTTTCTATTCTATTTGAAGCATTGTTTATTTCTTCAATTTATGCAGTAACTTTAAATGCATCACCAAAAAATATGTAACTTAATAAGGTCTCATACTGTTTCATAGATACAGATGCTTTAGTAGATAAGGGTGAGATACAACCCTATTATATATGACTAGAAATCAAATCATTACAGCAAAAATAGCAAAATTTAGCATCCTGATCTCCTTCATTTATTGTCCTCCATCTAAGAAATTGTTTTAACTGTAAATATATATCAGTTTTCTTGCTTTTTTAGGCAAAAATAATTTCTTTTCGACCAAACTAACCCTTTGGGAATTATTTAATGCCAGACGGCACTAAATTAATAGTTTCTCACTGGAACTATCTCGACAAATTGACAAAATAAAAATCGTTGAGCACATTATTTCACACAATCATTGAAAAGTTTATATCAAACTTGTCTAGAACATTCAATTCATAGAATTTTATAATTTGTAAGTGGATCGAGTCTTTTGAAAATGGAATAATTATGTCTCGGAATCGCAAAAGCTCTTTCTTAGTTTACCGTGGAAATAAACCAAGTTATAGTTTTTTCATAAAATCTCATTTTAGAAAATCAATTATAAGAATAAAAACTTCCAGCAGAGAACAACTTCAAACATCTAAGGACACGAAGGATAAAATTCTCAATATATGATAATGTTAAATTAAATTATTTCCAACCAATATGAGCTGATTTATAATCATATTCTACTAAAGATCATATATCTACAACGATTATTCATAGACGAAAAAAAAAAAAATTATTCTAAATTTTAAAATTTGATATTTTGAGACTGGATAGAAAACTATATAAATTACTATCGCCAATAATAGACGATGTAAAACTTTATTAATGGCAACAATTTTCATTAAGTTGAAGTAACAGGAGAGTGAATCACCATAGTGTTAATCACCAAAGTGTGAGTCACTATTGTGTGTATCACCAAGTATGAATCACCACAGTGTGAATCATCAGAGCATGAACCACTAGACTGCGAAACGTCAGAGAGTAAATCACCAGAGTATGAATCTCCAAAGTGTGGATCACCAAAGTGTAAAACACTTGTGTGTGAATCACCAGACTGTGAATCGAAAGAGTGTGAAATACCAAAGGATGAATCACCAAAGGGTGAATCACTTACCGAACACTTATCAGTTACCACCAGCTGCAAAAGGAGTTTTATCACAGTCATTAATAACTTTCGAGTGAAATATGACGAGAGTGAGGAGGGTGAATTGATAGTAAAGAGAGAGTGCAGAGTTACTCAGTTCTTTTAATAGAGTGCAAATGGTTAATTTACTAGTAAGTGCCATTCTAGATCAAAAGAATATCGTAATAGAGATTTAATTAAATAAAAAATGTATCATTGCACTGAGCAGTGTGTAATAACATATAAATTATTGAAAGAGAAAATATCGAATGAATTATCCTACAGTAGTGAGTAAGGGTACATATCCTTGATCCAATATATTAAAGAAAGTACCATATCAGTCTTTCATATACCTCATTTTCTTATAATCAAACACTATTATCCTTACATAAATATTTACTCAATTATAACCATTACACTAAATTTCATTAGTACGAACATGGTATGATGATTTATCTGATTGTTCTACCACTGTTATTAGACAGTGTTCTTCCTGCTTGTTTTGAGAGACTTGAGTACAATTTTGTTTGGAAGTTTAGCGCCTCTGCTCAGAATGGTGGCATATTAATTCACTCACTTGCCTAGAGTGAGTGATATGGCACTTAGAAAAAGAAAAGCAATATCAAATATAACTTCAGTGATTTATAGGACATAGCCATGATACTCTTTGGAATTGAATGAGCTTTATAAGATATAATGGGCCCAAAAATGAACGTATTATTCAGTAACTATTAATATTATTTACTATTAATTGTTATTTAGAATTAATCTATTTAATAAAAATATATAATTTCCATAGTTGATATAGCTAATATGAATAATTGTATCTCGTTCCCCAGTAATCAAAAATTTCAATTTTAGATATTTTGTATATGGTGTAAGAAAATTATTTCAAAAAAAAATTGTACCTGAAATACTGTATTGATTTCTATCCTATTAATTTACCATCAAATAATAGTAAACATGATGAAACTTAATATATAGGGTGAGTGATGAATTATCGTCCAGTTCCACATCTTCGATCATATTGGGAAAAATATAAAATAATATTAATTCAACTTCATTTTAATTATCAAGTTGAATAATAATAATCATAACCTATTTTTTTAAACATGATCGAAGATGTGGAACTCTCCGATAATTTGTAAAGTACGCAACACGCAGCCAATTTTAAATTTTGTCAACGAATATGTGCATATATGTATTAATAAAAGATATATACGCCTACATTTTATTTTGGAAATTTAACTTCAAACTGTTATTTATGATTCATAAAAATTCTTAAAACCGGTAACCCAAAAATTTCTTATTCTCTGATCTTACCAGTAATTAATTGCCAAATTATTTTAATAATTTTACCAGTATTGTAAAGAATATTGAAAAGTGTTGTCCAAAAAACTTAGCTATCTGGAATGCAACTGGAATAACAAAATAACATCAAACAATAAGTCAGAACAATAAAGGCGAGACTTTTCCTCCTATATTTCTAACGCAAAGCTCAACAATTTATACAATTTTGAGAAAAGTGTTTCAATTTATTCGCAAGCAATAAGTTTACATGCCAAACTCATAAAATAGGAGAGAGAAGTTAAAAAACAGTCCCTCGGACAATCATTTTTTTTCTATAAATTGCAATGTTAATGGAAATTATTTTGCAAATGGGTATAATTTAAACTTCTAAATTACCTTTTTTCTTTCATTTTTTATAATGCGCTCGTTTTGTACTTGATAATAAAATTTAAAATTACGAAGAATTTTCCTTATAGATAATGTAGTGTTGTATTATTATAATCAGTGGCCGAAGATCGGTGAATATAATTTTCCGACATGGGAAATGAGGATAGTCTTACCTGAAGCTCAGCAATCTGCCGGGTGGAGAATCTGGCGATGAACGAGTCTTCCCTCTTGAGTGGGGGCTTCACGCGGTTCATTGAGGAGGAGAGAGCGCCCGAGAGCTGGACAGTGGTTCTCAATTTCAGCCAACGCTGGTTTGATTTCATCCTGAAACACGAAACTGATGCTAGAAACAAGAATCGAATTATAAAGAAGTAGAGAATATATGAATATTATGTGAAATGATTACATTGAATTTTAGGAATATTGATTATTTTGGGATTGTTTATTAGTCATTCAAATAAGAAAGTGGATTTCTTATGTCATATAAAGAAGAAAGAAATACCATTCGAATAGTTAAAGGTTTAACAAACGACATAAATTAGAGTATATATAATTATAAATCTTTAACAGTGGTTCTCAGAATTTCATTTCTCATGGACCTAAACTGAAAATTACTGAAGATTTATAACCTTTCATATTTATAACGTCTATAGTATATATATACTTAAAGATACGAATACATATTAATACATATACCGATATACAATATTGTGCAGTGGTGTAAATCTTGAAAAATGAATAAAGTACATTTAAGTTCATACACTTTAATTATAAATAGAAAATAAATATTTGCTGATAATTGTTGAAATGTCACGAACCAAGAAAGGTCTGCTGTGAACCAACATTTGTAGTTTTGTAGATTCACAGAAGACCATTTTCGGAAATTCTGCCTGAGTCTACAAATTTAAAAAAGAATAACAATATTTTTAAAACTGTATGAAATTTTGATTGAAATTAATTTTGTGAGAGAGAGTATGTAACTTTTAATAGTTTAATGAGCTTAACCGGTACCGATAATTTGAAAGTTTCAACTCATTAAACAGATTCAAACTTTTCAGCACATTGGAAACAAACCATTTACTGAATAGTAAATATAGCAACGACTGGTGAAGTTAAGATTTTTAAATAGAAGATAGTGGGAATAGCTTTTGCTCCATACAGAAAGTTATGGTGGGGCCATAGAAGATTATGAAGGTTCCCTTCATATTGTTCATATTCTTAAATGGAATCATGATTTTCAATGGATATGGCATATAAATATAATCTTCCATGAAGAGTAATATTAAAATTTAATAATTAGAATTCATGATACTATAAACAAATTTTGAAAACAATTTGCTTCAATTTATCTCGTGAAAACTGTTACCAGGAAGTATCTTATGAATAAAACGTTATCGGTAACTTTCAACTTTGAAAATTCCAAACGGAAAGTTACAACAGTTAAACAAAAGCATAGAACATTCAAGCAGTGGAAAATTCTACAATATTTTGAAAATTGACAATATATATTATTAGGGCTACTCACTCTTTTCGTCTTTCATTCAGTGGAATGATACCTTAAAATGTTAAATATGTAAGATGAGGTTAGCCCCCGGCGAGGTTCGTTAGTGGTGAGGTATATTCTTTAACTTCTGTATAATAATTGCAACGTAAGTTATCACCTTCAGTGATACTTATATCCAATTTATTAAATTGCTGAAGTATTCAAAAAAATGTTGTCCGGTTACAACTAAAACCATATCTTCTATATAAATCACTTTTATTCAATGTTAAAATTTTAATGTAAATGAAATTCATTATTTTGTGTTGGAATTTTCTATGATGAATTTTTCCCATATGGAATTTTTCCCATACTAAAATAAAACTAATTTCAAGTTCAGTATCCTGTAAAACTGTACATGATAATATATGCTCAGTGCATAGTAAGTACATTGTGTGTATAGTTTATTCTATGTATGATGTGAACTTGCATTATCTAGAAAGATAGTACTTCAAATTATCTCACGTTCCGCTTTAGAGCTTCTATGCTCACAAAAATCCTATAAAAGATATCTTGAGCTAACCACATCATGCTGTGAGATACATATTAACTTCATATACCATTTTACCGAACTTTTGAATCTTTTCATGTCATGGAAAATAACATAATCGAAAACTATGAAGGACATAAAACATGATTAGCATAACTGAATAATTGTATCTATATAATGAGACCAGTTTCATGTTACTAGCAACTATGAGAGTACAGTAGATAAGGGATTGTATCTTTCAGTGCTGGAACACATATGTGTATAGCTATACAATTAAAAAGAATATGAATGATATCAAAACTGTCCATCTGAGTATATTACTGTAGTTAGTTTATGTTATCAAAATATTTATACTTAAAAGAACTCATACATATATGTTACATTGAAACATTTTCTTTTATTGGAATCAGCAGGAATTATTATTGAAAAAAGAGTAAATGTAAATTACAAAGATGAAATTGTATGGTAAGCATTAAAGAAAATTAATATGGAGTTTTATTTCTTTACAACAATGATTACATCAGTTATTTATACAATAACCCTTCTTTTTATTCTATTATGTATCTCATAATATATTTACAGCCCGTGTTCTATTTATCTCTTCATTTTCCTCCTTAAAAGTCTTCCTCGCAGCTCATAAATATAATTTAGTCCACTTTGCGATTCGTGACAAAAATTCTGATAAATTACATTATGATAATGTGTAAGCAGCATATTCGCGCAAAGGTTCAGGGAGAGGCTGTGTGCTTTGTGTGTTTCCGGTAAATACTTTCTACAGTTGAAATAGTTTCCGTTGTAACTTTTAAATGAAATTGAGTTTCTTTTGAATGAAAAACGCTACACAAAAACAAAGAGTTGGATAAAAAATACTTATGTGAAATGAAATAGCGATTACTTTCCTATTTACAAAATAATCTGGGGACAGGAATTACCACATAGGACAATATGTTTACACAATTTTTGTAAGTAATTAACAAACTATTTATTTATAAATGAAAAAAATCTCTTTAAATTACTCTAAAATTACAATATGTATGTCTTCATTCATAATTGGTTTGAATGTTCATGCAGCATAAAACAACATTATAATATACTTGCATGTGAAAGAGTCTTGTCCGTATAATGTAGAACACTACATCATTTTACAATAACATGGGAGATATTATTACACTATCACTGTGCACTTTCCCAGCTAGCAATCGAACATTATAATAATGTTATTATAATGTTTGAATGTTATATTTATGTTGAATGTTATTTTTGGATTATTATATTAATATTATTTTAACATTAGCTTATAATATTATAAGTTCATGTTATAATCTAACCTTATAAAAATATAAATATAACATTAGTACTAAATATTCGAAAGCTTTATTATATTAAGATTATGCATATATATTATAATAAGGTTACTCGATAACATTAAAATAATACTTATATTTTAATGTTATAATAAGATTATAAGTTAGTATTATAATAAGGTTATACGTAAATAATATAACAATATTCAACATACTATTTGAATAATGTTTAAAATAAATACTAAAATATAACTTTACATACGTATTATGATAGAAAATCATACCTACAAAACGTTTCCACTATATACCTAATTCCATTTTGATTTAGTGAAGATTTCCATGTATCTTACAAGGGTAAACACCCAATTACCGAACATAACACAGTTATCGATCATATGGCCAATCAAATGTTTATTATAAGCAGAATTCATTAATTTAAGCCTGTCGGATCCTGGGGTTCACGCCCACTGTTCGTAAACTGTGTTTGTCCGAGAATTGGGTGTTTACCCAATATACCTACTTATTCAAAATGAGTTCTCAATTTAAATACGTTTTACTGTTACGTTAATTAAGTACCGAATTATTTTAATTTGAAATCTTTTACTTATCATGGGTTTTATTCTTCTCTCGTTATACATATAGAACACTTTCAATTAAAAGTATAAATATAATTTCGATTACCTATTAAATATTGTTTGTAACAGTTTTTCACTTCAAATTTATAACAGTTACCAATTCATTGAATTAACTAACTGGCAACTCACGTATGTGTTATGCTACGTACATACATGGTAACTGAAACACAAAATTCACGCGCTCATTGTAACACCAGCGCCATCTACGGATAAAGTTTTAAGTGGATTTCAACATTTACATTGTAATTGATTGATCTATATTATCCCAATATGTTACTTTCTATGAGGTTTTAGATCATTGAGTAAATTGTATTATTTTAATTACTTGGTCTTCTAAATATTATTATTTCATTACTCATGTTTATGCATATGGTACGTTCTTGGCGGTATATTCGTTTTCAGTGCGTCCTTCGTCTTTGTACTGTGAGCCTGCATGTGCTTGAATAAGTTGCGAGTGAAGTGAATTAGCTAGGTGTTTTTTAGTAAAAATGTCTAGAAATTATCATGACATCCGTAAGAAACAAAGATTATATCTTCAGTCGACTCCCTCCTCCAAGTTGTGCGCACCAGTCGGACAGAAGCCCCGCCACCTCCACAGGGTTAAGCCAGAGAGGTGTACCGTACGACGTCCATACACAGTGGAGGATATGCTAAATCGAATGCTCGTGACAGTTGTGTATAAAGAATTCGACTGTCGCCTGCATTCTTTTGTTTATCCTTCCTGTAATCTTCTAGAATTCCCTCACCAATTGCAAAATAACCTTCCAGCAATATCCCCGCGATGTTCCCTCATGAGGTTAATTGGAAGGAATTATTGAACATAAATGTTGGTATGTATTATTAAATATACATGTTAGTATTTATTAATGAACGTACATGTTGGTATGTATTATTGAACATACATGTTGGTATGTATTAATGTATTATTGAACATACATGTTGATATTTATTATTGAACATACATGTTAGTATGTATTATTGAACATACATAATGGTAATTATAAATGAACATACATGTTGGTATGTATTATTGAACATACATGTTAGCATTTATTATTGAACATACATGTTGGTATGTATTAATGTATTATTGAACATACATGTTGATATTTATTATTGAACATACATGTTAGTATGTATTATTGGAAATACATAATGGTAATTATAAATGAACATACATGTTGGTATGTATTATTGAACATACATGTTATTATTTATTAATGAACATACATGTTGGTATGTATAATTGAACATAGTACATGTTGGTATGTATTATTGAACATACATATCCCAGGTAGCAATGAATGTTATTTAAATGTTAGAATAATATTATCCTGTAACCAAAAGTAATGTTATTTTCAATGTTAAAATAACATTATAAAAATGTTATATTTTCAATGTTAACATAATATTACAACCGAACCTTAAAATAACATTGGGAAATAACATTGAATGTTATGTTGTAATATTAAAATAACATTTGAAAAATGTTAAATTATGTTTTTTTATTAATAAAAAATGTTATATTAACATTTTTTTGGTATTACAATAACATTATTTAACATTTTTTAAATGTTATTTTAATATTACAACATAACATTAAATATTATATCCCAATGTTATTATAAGGTTTGTTCGTAATAAACAAATGTTAGATAACATTTGTTTAATATCAAAATAACATTATTAAACATTTTTTAAATGTTATATTAATATTACAACATAACATTCAATATTATTTCCCAATGTTATTTCAAGGTTCGGTTGTAATATTATGTTAACATTGAAAATATAACATTTTTATAATGTTATTTTAACATTGAAAATAACATTACTTTTGGTTACAGGATAATATTATTCTAACATTTAAATAACATTCATTGCTACCTGGGTTATATACATTAAAATAGTCACTTTGCAATCTATTTACAATAATGGTTGTTCTTACAAGATAATGCTTATACTACCAAATAAAAATTTAATAATTTGGTATAAAATGTGAATTCAGAGAAAAATATTTCTATATCCATTACTATTGAACCGAATAAAAAATAAGTTTTGTGCCAACGTTCGAGTAAAGTCCTTTCTTTCTAATCATAAAAATATTTTGTGATTCGGTTATATTAAATTTCCTAGTTTCAATTTCATTTATTAATAATTGTATCATATATGACACACCAGAGAGTGCAAAGTTAAATTACTTTCCGTATTTTTTTCATTAGCAAAAATCAAAGATATTCCAGTCATGTGAGGCAAATAAGCTCAATTCAATCCCATAGGGAAGTTAGACCGATACCTGAGTTCCAACTGAATGGCTATAGAGACGCGTTAAATTTTATAGCTGAGGAATTTCTTGTATTGGCACTGAAATAAAGGAGGCATTCAAGCAACTTCCTGCAACTTCGGACTGGAGTAAATATCTTAAATTTAACAAATTGGGTTATAAAAGGAAGTCAGCCATTCTTCCAAATTTGATCAACATGAGAACTAAAAATAGAATCGGGGCAATGGATAATATGTAATAATAAATATTATTATTATATAAGAGAGAAATTTACAAGAATAAAATAGGAAATAATAATTGAATAAAAATTGTACAATAAAAGGTACATGGTCATTTATCTAATGAACAAATGGAAATTAATAATAAATAAAGTATGATTAATATTTTTTACTTTTTCAATAATATTATTTATCTTTTTGTATATTAACAAGTAATATTTTCCCTCAGAATTCTGAACAAACCTGGAAACAAATCCATGTACATATATTGTATATACCAAGTGGCAATTACTCTTTTAAAAGATTGTCTATACCAGTATACGTTTTTAAATAGATACTCTATTTATTACATGTGGTTTATCATCACCATATGGTAAATTTCAGAAATAATTAATCAGCGTTATTTTATTATCACTCTTTTCTTAGGAACAAAAAATTGTTTTTGTTTCAGTATTAATTTTATTTCCAAAATTTCTTGATTATAATTTACAAAATGAAAAGAAAATAACGACGTTTCGTCTTTCTACTAGAGACATATTCAAGTTTTAGTTTGAAAATATACAGCAATTTAAAAGAAAGTAAAATATTAAAAGAATGAAAAAAACACGGATAGCAATGTGCAATGTGTACTCATACAATACAAATGTAAATAGTGCCTAAGAAATTTATTAAACTCGTTAATAGAGAAAAAGAGATCGGAAGAGAGATTACAGGAAAGTTTATATGGAATCTATTTGGAGATGAAAGATTTAATAGGTTGATCTGCCTTAGCTAACGATAATGTTATTATTGTCTGTGGCTGATAAAAGAAAATTACTGTTCTACTTAGTGTGGTCTAATTTAATCTATTACAGGAAAATGAGGATTAGGAGAAATAATCATAGTTAAAATATTTACAGAGCAGTCAAATAATATCAGTAAAGTAAATACGAAATTGTTATGGGCTAGGTATGCTATCTGTACTATTTTATATATTTAGATATTGGGATAGTTCGTTGAATTTCAAATTGATTTGGTAATTGCTTCTAATATTTGAAAATAATATAATAACCAATGATAACAAGTTCAAAACTAGGAAGAGAAGCATTTTTTTACTAATCCATGATTAGTAAAGAATTCAAATTGTTGAGCAATATAGGATTAATATATACACACTAGTGTACTTTCCCGTTAAAAATAACGGGTCAACATCAATACCAATTTATTACTCCATATTAGGTTATTTTTATTGATTTCAAATAAAATACAATTTTCTGCAAATAATTATTTTATGGATAAAATACATTTAAATTTGAATAATTAAGTATTTAAATTTAATGACAGATGTTGCAAATAAATTCATACTATGTACTTACATTGTAGATTTAAAATAATTTAAAATTCAGTTATAGAAATAATCATTTATTCCACTCCAAGAATCAGTATTCATGCTACCACCTGTTAACATATTTAGTCTGATTTCAGAATATTACTCAAAGCGTGATAGACCACAGACAGACAAATAAAGATAAGGGAACTATTAATGGGGGGTGATTATGTATATATTAAAATTAGTTTTCCATTTAAAAATAACTTTAAATTCGATGAGAATAAAAAAAAAACATTTATTGAAGAATTAAAAGGAGGCTGCAGTTTGTAATATGGATACACATTATGTACATATAAAAAAAATGTTTTCCTTTTTATAAAATTACTTTCAATTCCATGAAAATAAAAGTTTTGATTAAAATAAACGAAGGCTGCAGTTCGTAATATGGATTTACATTGAATAAAAGTCAATACGCCAAATCTACTTTCGGTCGATTGTCTTTCGCCCAAGTGTCATTCGGCAAAGTATCCGCACACGCCCTACATATAGGCTATAGAAAATTAAACTGGTATTATTCGTGTGTTGTCTTCAAAGGATTCTAGGTGGGTCTTGTGGAGAAACTGTGAATAATTTTGGGTTGCCTGTAGTATGGGATGATGATAATTTTTTGATCTGAGTTCGTTGGGTTTGCGTTCTGTTTCACTATTGATCTAAGTTTTTTTTGTTATGCTTGAATTTTCCAATGGAAGATATTCGGTCATTTAAACTGAATTGTATATTCTGTATCATTGTTTTCTGCTGATAATTATGTAATATACCAAGTTCCAATTCAAATATTATAGATTGTATAGTCAATTTCCCAATGTGGATTTGTAATTTAAAACCGGGATTCAGAATTTCTGATTTCGTAGCTCCAAATCTTGCACTGCTATCATGAGGTACGTTTATGACATCAGATATCAACATTGAGATATAATGTCAATAGTTAATTCAGACTAACACCGTAACAGAGAGAGCATTTCCTTCTCCTGCACCATTCACAATAATGGCAATTAGTTTCTACAGCAACTGCCATTGCTTATTCAATACACCATCGTATTTACAAACCAAACACGTCAGAGCGTCTTAATCCCGTAGCCTTGTTCAAAGAGAGTCTCTGGGGATTTGGTGACTCTGGCATTGTTCTTCGCTAGAGAATAATCGATAGCAAGATCCAAATACAAGAAATTGTCAGTAAAAACTACAAATCGATATCCAACAGGTTTTGGTTAGCTATTATGTGCTTATATTTCACTCAGGGAAAGATTGCAGTATTCGAAAAGTGGGTGTTTATATAGGTTATGAATGGTAAATCATAATTTTCTTTAACACAGATTAGTTCATGGTCTAAGAAAGTTAATGACCATTTTCAGAGTACTGAAGGTGTCTGTAATCAGTCAATTCAATGATATCTTAATGATATTATAGTGGTCGTATATCTTACCAAAAGATGATACATAAAACTGATGCATTTTCCATCTATGCCTGTTTAATGGTAGAAGTTTCCAATGCCAATGTCTGATATTTTTGCAGGTGCTATTCTGTTTATTTTACAAGAGGAATATCTCGCAACATTTGTTACGAGGTTTTGAGTGATAGCTGCCGATAAAGGAAATCTACCTGAAACCGACCTAGCGCTACAATCTGACAATATTGATGAGCGGATATTAGAGATTCAAATCAGATGATATTGTTCAGATGATATAGGATTGAAATGATATATCTATGTTCAGTTGAAATGATATAGGATTGAATGATATATCTGTGTTACAGTATGTTGAAATGATATAGGGTTGAATGATTTATCTGTGTTACAGTATGCTTAAATGATAAATCTATATTTAGTTGATTTAGGATTGATTAATAATTTAAATTTTGAGTAGAAGTTTACATCTGCTTCGGCCATATGATGACCATATCTTTGACCATGACGCTGACGTTAAAATTAAAATAAATACAAGGAACATGAAGAAGCAGGCAGAAAGAAGTGGCTCCATGAACGAAGTCACCAGAACAATTGGTGATACCATTCAAGGATACAGAAAAGCTACTCCGTGAATGTAGTCACTTACCAAGGAATTTGACGAAAAGGAACAAAAACACCAGTAGCTGCACTCACGAATGGAAGAAGAAAATGAAGAGGTGATAAACAATGAACCCTACGAGACTACCTTACACAAAATCTAAGACCTCTTAGATAAAGTGCATAACCCTCGTGCTATTCTCTAAATCTACATGCAGCGTTAAAATATCATAATCATGGTATAAATGAAAAATAGACAATAGGTTAATTCAAATTAAAACAGTTTGAGGCCCAAGGGACGCCACCTCTCTTTTCCATTCACCACAGACAGCTTCAGGATAGAACCCCTCTGGGTGATATGGAATTGAAATGTTATATCCGAGTATATTAAGTTGAAATAATATAGGATTATTAGTAGTAAAACTATAATATGTATAACATAATGCATTACCTTCTATGATAATTATCTGAAATCAGTTATCATTAATAACATACCTGGTTTTTAATATGATAGTTATTGAAAATCCTAAAACATAAAATGGAGACTTATTTTTAATAATACGATTTAATATATTAAAGATGGAACTTAGGTCGATAATCAAAATATCCTCCAATGATTTCAAGATTGAAAATAAAAAAAATATTATTTTAAGGTTAGGTAAACAAAAGAAATGTACATATATACACTACGTAGGAAAAATAGTATAAATAAAACTTAACAATTGAAAATATATGTTATTAATGTGGTCCATTTAGTTGAACTTCAAATATTATTGTGAATACTTCGGAATATTTACCCAAACAAAAATAATTACTATTTAGTAGCATGAAAACAGTAACATGAATTACTATTTAGTAGCATGAAACTCTTTATGGGTGTAAAACATATCTGATTTGATATCGAATATGTCTTTTCTTTTCAATTTCACACGTGCTTTTCCTGCAGCAAATCAAATTCATAATTTAATCTAACACCATTTGCATAAATTTGATGTGAATACCCTTTCAGAAAACAGTGCCGTTAACGATAAAAATTAACGTTAACTTGTGATTATTTAATTAGTAATCTCTCTCCATATAAGCATGAAAACATCAATAGAGAATATAGAATCTATGAAGCCAAACTAGTGTACATGAATAAATAAATTCAAATTACAATTATGAGGAAAACTACATTATTATAAGTAGCATAATAATTCAATTTCATTTGAGGTATATACTGCAAAGTCAATCTTTTTATGTATTTATGCATAATAAACTAAATCAAATTAACATAAAATGTTAGCTATCAACATTGTTATATATTGAAAAACAACTGATTTCATCAATTTAGTTTATTTATTTGTTTTTCCACGGTGATTAGATTATATAATAGATCATAAAAAGAATATTGTATCTGTGAATTATTTGATGAAAATGTAATAATAATTTATTATAAATTATTAACATTTATGGTCAATCATCTTTTCTTTGACATTCCTGATATAATTTACCGATGATAATGCCTCAAATTATAATATTTTACGATAAATACGATCACTCTTTACCGTAATGGACAATAATTGAAGATTATGATATTTTCCGTTTTGGATTAGAGCTCTAAATGTTCTCCAATAATACATTTTATTCTATTATGATTGTCATCTTGAAGAGAGAAACCTAAGAAGATTTGGGGCAATCTGTTGAATAGCCTTCATTTCGTACTGCAGAATGGAAAGGAATGTGAACAAAAAATTGTCAATGTGGAAAAGCTTTGGCTTCGCAATCTCATCACAATGGTTCTTTTGTGTCTTCTTATCGACGTCAACATTTTATTTGAAATAAAGTGTGATTCGACCGACCCACGCATTTACAGCTGAATTCGAAAAACTGTGTATTTCAAAAATATTTTTTATGTTCTCATTTTGTTATTAAAACTTTATTGTGTCAGTTAGTTTTGGTAAAATAAAAAAATGTTCTTTTGGTATGCAATCTTGATACTACTTTCAGAAGCAAAAGAAATACTGTAAATTTTCCATTTTCTCCAAACCACCGTTCTTTTGATGTTGGAGCTATCCCCTCATGTCAACAATAATGAATAAAAAATAGCAGTTTCTGACCAACAATGTATTCTAAAGCTACTGTAATATGTATTCATTTAAATTTGTTTACGAAGAAAGTTCTATAAATAGTAAAGAAAATCAACTCATATTACTTTTTATGTTTGAAGAATGGAAGTTTCTATACTCTATGAATTTTTTATTTTTTTAAGAGGTTGAAAAGTATATTCGATAAGAAATCACTATTCATCAGTTTCGGTTGTCGAAGCTCTACTTAAACTAATTAGCAAAAGTAAACACTTGATTTACAACGAATTTTTTTAAATGATCTATAATTAGATTGAACATCAAATAGTGAGAGTAATGTTGTACTATATTCTATCATTATATACATATATGTAGTATAAAGCATTCACAACTGATTTAGGTATGAATGTTTAAAATTCGTACTTCTCAATACTCACTTTACAGATAATAATAAGAAATGATTACAAAAAATACTAACTCTTTGAATTGAATTACCAATTAATTCACAATCAACACTATAGATAATTTGTGAAAAACATTATGTTATTCATCACTCAGATAAGTCGTCTTAATGAAGACAGCATTTAATTGTGAGTGAATTTAGTAATTGGTGAAATAAGGAGAGCTTTCGAGTCGTCCTGACGATTCTCGAGAGCTCTTAATTACAAGGAAATAATTAAAGAGTTGGCAACTGTGTTCAAATAACATCGTTTGATATTCTCAAATTTGTGTTTGTATAATATTTTGTTCCAATTATTGAGAAACACAAGTGAAATAGTACCTATAAGGATTAGCAACAACTTTGCGACTATGTTTTTTTTTTTGAGAACAATGTGATTAATTTATATTAGATTATGAAATGCACTGTAATAATAGTGATATCCTTGATAAATTGTAGGAAGTAATATTATAAATAACTACAAACATTTTCTCCCAAATCTCAGTTTTATTTATTTTTTTATGTAATTCCGTATATTTAATTTACTATTTAATACTAATTTAATTCCATACAGTATTATGTTTGAAATAATTTATTATTAATGATAATCTGCAGAATGCCAATAGCAAAGTATTATATATTGCAGGAAAATCTATCTTAGAAATAAATGCACATTCGGTTAAAATATACAGATTTACTGAATATATATTATAGATATATTTGAATGAATATTAAGAAATAAGTCATACCTTTATATTTATATTTATTTTGAAATATAGTATCATATGGCAATAGATGTTAAGTGCAGGGATCACCTTTCAATTGAGGTAAAAAAAGATAACATATAACTTTTTATTAAATTGTGGCATAGGTATAATCGAGAAAGTAACTTACAAGAACAATTTATTCATCAGAAATTAATTCACACAATAAAACTAATAAGGATCTCTCATTACTTACTTGAATTGATATTGAAGCTCATATTAATGATGATGCTCTAATTAGTAAAATTATAAAATGAATACTAAAATATGGATGCAAACTACAATTTAATCTAATTTATTAAAACTAATGGTGATTAGAGATTATTCCTCAGAGTATCTTACTACAAGATACCATTGCTAGTGTAGTGGTACATAAGCTCTATACAGTGTGAAACAATATCTACAAATGTTCGCAAACGTTAGTGATTTTAGCGACTATTGGTACACTGAAGAGGCCATTAAAAACAAAGGAGCAACTCGGTCAATTTACATACTTAGGTTTGACGGTCTGCAGATCACATTTCACGGTTGATGTACAGTTTGTGCTATGGAATTGAAAAGGAGATGATATTAGTTCACATTGAGATAAGAATAGAACGTTCATTAGACAGTCTATCCTTCCCAAAAACAGTAATACGATATCTCGCCAATAAGAAATTAATGAATGTAAATGAGACAACTTCCCGAAATACAATTAACACTCTGTGAGAAATTTGGAGCAAAAGTATAAAAGACGGTTAAACTTTACACATTTTATATTGTTAAATGTATGTATTGTAAATATAAATAGTTTCAATAATATTAATAGTACACAATACCTGCAAAAAATATGATCACATCATTTTATGTGAAATGATCTAATATTATTATGTTTTAACTACAAATTAATAACTACAAGCGATCGTATAAATAAAAAGTAGAAACAATTTTAGATATTATTCACCCATATTCGTGATAAAGAACAATTTTTTTTTAAACTTATATAACAAAAATTTTCTGGCCTTCTTAAATAAGATTTTGTTTATAGAAATTAACTAAATATATAACACAAATTATTAAGTTTTCTGAAGCGTAGCTGCAAGTTCACTATAAAATTCATCGGAAGAGATCTGTAAGACAAATAACATCCAGACTGAGATAAACTCGAAGAAAACCATTCTCAACACTATAAACTGCAAAATCTGGCTCGTCGTTTCCGACAGAGCGACGATAATCGTATATTTTGCTTGAAGATTGAATTTAAGAGGAGAATCTGTTTCCTCGACTGGGAGGAAGACCTCGAGAATCTGTTATTTTATTGCTCGCCTGGGAATTGTGCAAGGAAATATTCGTACCTAAGAGATAATTTATCATACACGAAAGATGGAGTGAACCATTTATTGGCCCTTCAGATGCAAGATCTGGATGCTGAGCAACAGAAATGATGGCATGAAAGAACGCATATGCCAACATACTGATGGAAACTTTTAGGAAATATCTAATAAAATGTTGATGTAATTTACTGATTGAGGGTTATTTAGATAATAATTCGGTTTGAAAAAGTCTTGAATATTCCAGGATCAAATAGAGAGATAGACAAGAAGGAGGCAATTTCTTAGTAGAATTTTAAATTCACTGGTTACATTCCTTGGAATTATTGGACTATACAAAATTTCATATAAAAATGAAAATAATTCAGGTATGTCATAGAAATATATTTCCATAGAAAAATGGTATAACCCGTTATTTTCTACTGGTATACCTTTATTTAAATGTGTACAGTGTACACGTTTAATTGGCCTCCCTGAGAAACTATTACAGACTTTTACCCGTCCTGTGCTGTGACATTACCATAATGTTTCCTTCATTGCAAGGCAAGATGAAAGAAGATGGGACGAATTGTAGCTTTTTTTATGCATTTATTCCCAGAGAAGAAAACCTGGCTTGCATTCTTAATGAGATGAGGATTATTCTACATAGTTTCTATGTCTCTTTTCGATTTGGAACAAGATATCTTTTCCAAACTAAAATTAGTTTGAGTTTTCAAAGGAAATTTAGAATTTGGAAAGTTGAAACACTTTGAATATCATTATGAGAACTGAAGATAAATTCATATCATTTTCTATGAAATCATGGATAATTAGGATTATTTTAATATTTCTTATATGCTTTCTACAGAGTCCTTGTGTAAAATCATATTTAGTCTCTCATATTGATGATGTACTACATCATGAAATTTATTATATTATATGATGAGCTGTTACATATAGTTCATACAAGAGAATATACTAATGAATATATAGAACCATTGAACCTATCCTATAACTAATAAAGAGGTGTTCATTGTGTTTACAGATGATGAAGGTACATTGTATTTTTAACCAATTTACTGCCAATAAATTTAAGCAGTCATCAATCATTGTAAGTAAAGCGTACGTTGAAGTGTTGAAGCAACAACCAATAGTTCAATAGTTGTAAATAAAGTGCACAATGAAGAGCTAAACCAACCACCAATTTAGTTGTAAAAAGAATGAATAATAAGATGTTAAAACAACCACCAATAGTTGTAAATAAAGTGCACAGTGAAATGTGAAAACAACCACCAATAGTTGTATATAAAGTGCCCAGTGAAGCGTTAAACAACATCCAATAGTTGTAAGCAAAATGGACAATGAATTGTTAAAACAACCACCAATAGTTATAAATAAAGTGCACAGTGAAGTACTAAAATAACCACCAATATTTGTAAACAAAATGCACAATGAAGTGTTAAAACAACCACAAATATTTGTAAATAGAGTGCACACTGAAGAGTTAAAACAACTACCAATAGTTGTAAATAAAGTGCATAATTAAATGTTAAAACAATCACCAATAGTTGTAAATAAAGTGCACAATGAAGAGTTAAAACAACCACCAATAGTTATAAATTAAGTGCACAATGAAATGCTAAAACACCCGCTAATAGTTGTAAATGAAGTGCACAATGAAGAGTTAAAACGACCCCCGATAGTTGTAAATAAAGTGCACAATGAAATGATTCAACAACCACCAATAGTTGTAAATAAAGTACACAGTGAAATATTAAAACAACCACCAATAGTTGTAAATAAAGTACACAGTGAAATGTTAAAACAACCACCAATAGTTGTAAATAAAGTGCCCAATGAAGTGTTAGACGGAAAAGTTAGGTTGCATCAACCACAATTCTTCTTCTTCAAATTTGACCGTTCCTTCAAATTAGGCTGACGAAATCCATTGGTTTTTGGTCTCAGTTGGCATGCTATTCCCTCACTCCGGAGGTAAGTTATGGCTCCATTGTCATTCAAATGGGATCAGATGCGATCCACAGGAACAAAAGAAGATAGGACTTCATTCACAATGAGAGCTATCGATGCGATTCATGTGGAATGATAATCAGGCCAACTGTCCTTTGTGAAGCCATCATAAATTTGTTTGTAAATATTACTTTCCATTCATCATGGAACTTTCTTTCTTCGTTTATTATTAATGTTTATAGTCTTGGAAGTTATTGAAATGGAATAAGATAATGAAGCTCTGTTAGTATGCATACTAATTATAAAGGATTATGACTAATGGTAATATGAATATTACTACAGTTGTAGCTTTTATTAAGAGCATTAAAGAAAGAAATAATTACATCATGAGAGTTATTGCTATAATGTATAGTTGTTCACATTATAAATTATTATCATATATCTTATATTTTGATATTGGAATATTTTTCATTAGATTTTATTAAGTATATGAAGTATAATAATTTATATGTTAACATCTTTTTGTTGCAAACTTCATATTAACTTTCAGAATATATCATGGACAAGTTTCATAAATGCATGTGATTTTACCAGAATTTAAATAGAAATTGTTTTCTAGTGTATTTTAACTAAGTTAAATGATAATGTCGTTTTAATCCTAAAATATTTAATTGTCACAAAATCTACTGAAACTAATCAGGTATCATACAAAATCATTAATGGCTTTCATTATATACATTTTGCTAGAAATTCTTCTTCTTATCATTAAATCCTCCACCATGAATGTTCCTTGCGGCTTCTACGTCTTGGACACATAAAAGCTATTAGTTCATCAGCCTGTGTACAGCCAACCGCCTTTAGTCTCATCCGACCCACCGCAAATGTTTCATTTAAAAGAAAACAATTTAACTTTAGTTTGCCACACTTTTATAAACTTAATTTCCGATGATCTATTACATTCAACATTTTGTATGCTACCGATTAGATTCAATCTATCTAGATGTATATGTTTCCTTCAATCAGATATTTTAAAACAATAGCAAGACTATATGGAAGAGTTTCCAGATTATCCTTCGGTCACGGACCCGAAAACTCCTGCAAGAAAATACGACTCAAATTCCACAAGAGGGATAATCTCTGACGGCGAACGACATACGAAAATATCTATTTTTAGCCTACATAAATAATATCCGAAGGGAGCCAACGATTTCTCTCGACATTAAGAAATAATGCGTTTAAATTATTGAACAGCCCTTTCTATAGATTGTTCTTTAATTCTTTTGTATTAGGCTATTTACTTTCTACCATTTACATTGGATAAATGTTTTTTTTTTCAAATACAATAAGGCTGGTACTTGGAGACAAAAGAGTTCAGCACTTACTACTAAGTGGGTAATTCTCCAAACTGCATCTTTTTCCAATAATGAGTACATACCTCAACATTAACCTAATCCTGAATGAGGCCTGATTCGGAATTCCGATTATTTATTCATGAATATCGTTATCTAATATTTTGAAAATAGATATAATGTATAATTACATTTGTTTGCCAAATGACAAATTTATGGTAGCATTATAGAATATTTGAATGATTCCGTTTTAGTTATTAGTACTCACCATAATTATTTACTAGTGTTAATATTAGATAATAAACGGAAAAAAATATTGACCTATTAAAAATTACAGTTCTAGTCTTATAAACATGGATTGCGATGATTTGTATCATACGTAAAAGTTCATTCCATTTAAATAATTTTTATATTCATTTTTTAAGATTCTGCTTTGTGAAACTGAAAATAGTTTATCAATTTCCAAAGTCAATCATTTCTGATAAAATAACTTACTCTATATCGCGGATTTTATTCACAAACTATCGGACTAAATATGACCACAAGAACACTAAAGGGTATTATTAGATATATTCATTCAACTTTCTAAATTACTGAATAATGCAAAATGGGGAAAAGATTTAAAAGAAAATGATTAGGTATCAGATAATGGAAAATATTCAAGCGAAATTCAATGCTGGAATAATGGATTCTTTCAATATCGACTATCGACTGTGTAACCAAAATTTGTTATTTAGCCAATAGAAAAACAGAATTTCAAACTTACATAGGGAAAGTTCCAAGTTATCAAACGGTAGCACATTAACTTAAACGATCATATAAAAAGTATACCATAATTATAATTAAATTTTATTCGGATAGCAATTGAATGTCGAGTCAAACAATATTTTGTGAATATCTTTCTTATATGATCGAAAATGTGGAACTGTCCGAAAGCACGGAACTTACCTTAATTTCTGTTTAAAACTGTTGGTCAGAAAATTAAATGAAACAAATCAGAGCAAAAAAAGAATCGAAAAAAATCTGCGATTTAAATTATATTTTTTATGGATAGATAAACTGATACATTGTTAGACGTATGGAAGTAGTATGTAACTACAATTTTTATATGTTTTATTTGTTCAATATTATAAATACAAGTACATGTCAATCAATACAACCAAAGTTTATGTGAAAATATGGAAATTTAAGTAAATTACTCTCTTAATCTTCTATGGCATCACCATTACTTTATCTCCGATAACTTGTACCACGTTAAATTTTCATTATATTCATTACAAATGATATGTAATTTAGCAGATATAACATTCATTTACTGTCATTCAATTTTGGCTATTTAAATCTAGCACTTGGATCTGTCGTAATGTGTCAAATTAAGCAGTTCTGTCATTCATTGAAAGGATGAGACGCTCTCTAATTAGATTACTCCATCACAACTTGATTACCCGCTCTCAAGATCTGCTAAAGTTTATCACATGTCTTAAACTGATAGAAGGAGACTAGAGAAAAAAGCGAACAGAGTTTGCGAGTCAGCAGTTGAGCTTACATGAGATCTTCCTTGTACTGTTTAGAGAAAAATAAACAAACCCTTTCTTGAAGTAAGAAACTTTAAAATGAGTACCGAACTAAAATATGAAAATTATAGCCTGGTGTGTTAAGAATTTTCATCGTAAGATTTGTTTTATTTTATGTATATCGTTAATGAGTATTGATATTATTATATTATGTAATAATTAACTATATGTATATCTTACTATAATCGTAAATGAGTTAGTAGGGTATAATAGATACGACTCAATGAATAGAAGTTATTGTTGTGTTATTATTCGATATAATTTTCACAATAATTTGTAGCCAATGAAGTTGCGTGTCCTAGACACGATTAAACGTTTTTTAAGTAATTAGTAAGTTTTAGTATAATACACTGGTATGGAATAGGATTTTCCTCTTTTTCACTATTTATTAATACCAACCGCTACACTCCAAATATATGAACTGACGCATATTTCATTTCCGTATATATAAACTCAATGATACAATTGGCTTCAAATTACTTGGTAAACCAGAAGAAAACTTCATGCAAAATATTTAAAATGCTCGTGTTTTTTTTTCTAAATTTCTCCATTGAGGCTAGTGAGTCTGGTCCAGTTTACTATAATGTGTTCAGAGAAATTTAATGAAAGAAATAATTAGGGCAATATCGTGTCGGAAGAGCTCATTTTCTTGTGTAGGAATACAGGAATTGGTGGATGGTTATACTATTAACCCAGATAATTTTTCACAAAAATAGTATTACAAAAAAAAATATAAAAAATTAGTGGAAAATATTATAATTTTATATTTGTTAGTAATGAACAATTGTATTAATAGGGGCTTCCAAATGATAAAAAAAAATCTAAATGAATCAAACTCTTTTTTTCGTTGTCAGACCCATTAACCTTCAGCAAAAAAATAAATATATTTTGATATCATTTTATTTTGTAGGAGCACAATTCACTAAAAATCATAATTAATCAAACATGCATATTTGGTCATGGCGGAGAAATATATATAAATATATGTATATAGTTTTGACTATTTCAAAGGGTTTGGGTTTTATTCGGTAATTCAATCATGAGAAAAAGAAGTGGTGGAACTTGAACGAGTGAAACTGAAACAGGTGCAGATAAGAGTTTCTAAGAAATGAATAGTAACAAATAAAAGGAGTAGAAATATGGGTTATATTATCATAAATGTAACTTTATATAATATTCAAATACAGAATATTTAACAGCATGCGTCAAAATTCACCAAATTTTGTTCCTACTCTGAGTCAGGATGAGTAGGTATAAAATAATGTTTTGTTGTTCAAGGGTCAGAAATATCAGCAATGACGCGACATTAGCATGCATAATTCGGTGTCATGAATTCCATCACTTTTGAATGGTCAAACTGTAAGCAAAACGCATCATTAAAGCCAGAATTTTATGCAGCTTAAATGCAGTCTATGAATAAAAACTATGCAACGGAATAAATTTCAAACAACCTGAATAGGTATGGGGGCATTTCACGAAAGGGGAGAGGGGGGGGGGGGGGGGTGGAACAATACAATGGTTTTAGGGATTACTTGCAGTACTTACGAATCTCTGAAGGAATATCTTCGAAATAGAATATCATTAATAATGTAATACCGCATATAAAATAATTATTTAATGAATTAAAAATTAGATTATACTACGCTACTCTACCATATGAGAGAAAATAAAGGCCTGTAGCAATATGTTGAGGAATATATTTTATACAGTTTAAAATAAATGAAACAAAATATATTCTAAAAAATGTAACTTTATTGAAAACCTAATAGCATATGTAAATATAAGAATTGAAAACAATTAAAAATGGCAATAACTCTACCTTCGAAATTTTGTTGACTTAATTTTGACGTGAGAATCCATCATATTAAATCTACAAAAAAAAATACATAATTTTTTTATATACACGAACGAAATGAAAGTAAATTAACATTTAAGTAATACATTTTAGAACGATTACTTTACATAGCAGATTTTTATGATGTTTAACCTAACTTATTATTTGATGGTACAACATATACTTCGGAACTTATTTGAAGCCATACCGGTGATGTGAAAAGAAAAAGAAATACAAGGGACAGGAAAAAACGTTTGAAAAGAAAGTAGCTCCATGAATTTAGTCCCCCACTTTCAATGAGTGACAAAGCTCATGGATGCAGAAAAGCTAAATGTACATATTGATTGCAGTCACTTACAAAGGATTGTGACAAAAAGGGACGCAGACACAAGCACTAGTGGCTGCACTCACGGATGAAAGAGGAAAATGAAGAGGTCACATTAAATGAAGCCTACGAGACTACCTAACAAAAAATTTATAACCTCGTAGCTGGAAAGTACAACCCTATAGCGCTATCCTCTAAAACTACAAGTAGCGTTACATATTTGTTACCAACAAAAATGTGCTATATGTTTATCAGCTGTATTACATAATCCAATATCTTATAAAATAAAATTTAATACTATAAAATTCTATTTGAATCCTAAATATATCATTGAAATAGAAAAAATACCCCTAATAATCAAAACGTTAAAGGTCATCTCTTCCTTTTATTAGAACCGGAACATCTGTCTATTTTCCTTAAAATATAATGAACATTGCTGAACATCACATCATATAGACATAACAAGAATAACAAATAACAAAAAGAAAATGAAAATTTATACCAATGTTCATCAAAAGGTTTCGGTGACCTTTAAATTAAAATAAACAGCTGCCAATACGTTTTTGGCTGGTTAAAACGATATCAAATCTATAGGTTAGATTAAATACTCAATAGCCGATACTATACAGTTGCCAATAGCATGTAACAAAAAGAGGTTCAATTTTCGATGAACATGTGACTAAATTCAAACTGTTAAGTTGACAGGCTGTCTGTCAGTAGCAACAACTAGTTTCACCTGTCACTGCTCATAAATATTCAACTGTAGAATACATGTTGACTCAAAGAGCAATTGTTCGCAAGAATGCACCTGTGCATAGACTTGATTTGAATGTACAAAAGTTGTACCATGGCATACAATTACTCATTTCAGCAAAAAACTATCTATCATTTGCATTGTCGTTCAAACGTTCTTCTTAACTCTAAATATTCTGTGATTATTCCTTATTTAAGAGTACAATTTATTAACTTCTTTCAATTACCATTCATATTCTCCATGAGTTTATCACAGCGTAAATTCGTTGCAATTCGCCACTTTGGTTATTGTAGTCCAGATGAATTTTCGCACGCATTTATAGGAAGTCGGACAATAGTATTGAAAAAAGAAGTACAAAGCTAAAAAGAATTCGATTATTTAAATTGACTCTCTATATTTGGATGTTTTATGGAAATTGACGGAGGATTTTAGTGAAGAATAATAATATTTCACCGCTCTGACGAATTCAAATTCTAGCGTCTGCTGAAGTAGCGGTCCTGTTCCAAGAATAGAATTCTCTTGATATTTAATATGAGTTTGACACAGCGAGAGGCTGAGCTATGTAAATTCCTCTTTATCCAAACACCAGGACACTTCAAACGGAGTCATTTTAATGGAGGCTTCAGCTCAAGCATGCCAGGCAAATTAATAGAGAAATGGGGAAACAAACATAGGTACTCGATCACCTTTCGTTGATTTTAATTGCATGTCAAATACGGATTGCATTTAAGAATATTTCTTTAGAGTATCAATTATAATGTTTAGGAATAAATAATTTATTAGGTTTCATTTAAAAGAAAAAAAGAAAAAAGATAGCAGTAATAATAACTTTCAGTCTTCTGGAAGTTAGGTTTTTATTATTTTTTATTGATTTGAATATATTTATAATAATTGCAATTCATAACATACTCACTGGATATATGATTTCTATTAATTGAATCCAAATATATTCAATTTGAAAAAAGCTTATTATGAAAGGTAGTTATTCATATTTCGTCACCTAATTTAAATAAAAAAGAATGAACTGAATTCGATAGAAAGTATATACGTACAACTCATGCCTATGATGGAATTTGACCATCGTTCTTGACGAAAAGAACGTGTCGAGCATTGAGTCTAGTGTTGAAGAGCAGAAGGTCCATCTCATTCCATTCGACAACTAAATGGTCAGGAAAATGTGCTCCACTTCGCTGCCTATTTTAGTTTAACAAACTAAAAGCAATAAGCTAGTCTCCAGAAGTATCACAGTGAGGTACACGAAGCGTATCATTTGGCAAGCACTTAAGGTAAATTCACTCTATCTGATGTATGTTTATTTACACAAAGAGTTACATAAATTAAACATCACGTATACATCTGAATGAAAAACAGAAATGTATTGTAGAAATTCTTAGAATTATATGAAAGAATAATCTCAAAGTGAATCTTCTATTTTTTTCGTTGAATTTTCTTTAATTTAGAGAAAAGGAGGGTGAGGGTTCAAGCCCAGAAGTTGGGGGTGACCCTTGATGAGAATCTAAGTGTGATACCCTCCCTCACGCAAGTCGAAAGAAACACTGCAAAACAAGAGTGCCACAGCCCCGTCGAACAGAGACCGCTCTGCGCAGCAACCTTACCCGTTCGAAAACCTCCCCCCTTCTCGTCACCTCCCTCCCATCTCCCCTGAACAGCATCAATTCCATTCTACGGTGGGAAGATGTGACCTCACGACCATCCTAAACATTGAGAAACTCTCTGTCTCTCTATCACTCTGGAATGAGTGCAACGAAAGATAAGATTACGCTCTTATCAGTTACTCACTATATGATTATAGATCTTATACAGTTAATAGCTAATAATATACTTAATGAGAACAGTGGCCCACATGGCATCAGATTGCAAAATATATATGTAGCACAATAATCATTTCTCTTGATTAATATTGATACACATTACTTAAGTATTTTCTGCTATCAATATTGGAATTGAAAATATTATGTTCATTTTGGGTATAGAAACTCTTTTCGAAATTATTTTCTAATTTTAAGAACTGTATGGATAAATTTTTCAGTACTTGAGGAATACGATGAATCGATGTGTAAAATCACTAATCCATTTGTTAACTATAACGGCAACGATACATATTTGTTGGCTATAAAAAAATAAATATCATTCTTGTAAACAAAACTGTAAGATCTATTATAAACCATCCACCTCTAAAATTAAAACCAAAATCCAACTATTTCCAAAAAAAACAGCACAAAAATTGATTATTTGATAGACAATTTTGATATTCATTATTCGTGCAATTACTAATCTATATTTTATAAAAAAAGCATTTGGGGATATTAAATATCTAGAATTTTGGGAATTCTTGAAAAAATATATTTACTAAATAATATTGATAGTTTAAATGCTAGTTGTGCTCTATGTTTCACTATGTAGCTGGCAATATCATAAGCGCTAACGTTGACAGAAGAGAGTGTTTAGAGGTGCACTATAGTATGAGAGACAGAGAAAGAATGACATCGAAAAGAACACACCTATAGACTCTTCTTTAGGTAGTTAATTTTGGGATCTTTTGGAGTTTAAAGAACATCATCACATTAGCTGCCATCGGGAGAAACATAATGTCTAGTGCAAGGATACACTTAACACGGCAACAGACACTGAGTTAAAAGTACCTCCGAATCTTCTGGAGCTTAGAATACCATATCATTGTGGCACGCAATTTTCCCCATTCCTGAACACTGCGGCTCCTCGCACCTCCAGCTTTCTTCACGTCAGAAGAACCGGATGGGATCGCCAGATTCTCTTCCACTCCTGTATTTTCTTTCTGGCTGCTAATCGAAAAATCATTGAATAGAAAAGGCAAAAACGACCTTAATTGTTTTCCTCCATCCCAAAGGAAATTATTCAGGATATTCTTCTAGTTGATCTCGTGGCAATTCTTGTATAATATATAAATTGAAGAAGATTGAATTTGTATAGAAAATATTTTGAATTGATCCCCAAACTTATAAAGAAAACCATCCGTTTTCTTAAAAAGAGAAGATTTGAACTGCTGTTGGATTTGTAGGCTTAGAACACTCAAGTAAATCCATTCAATACAACGGATTAAATGCTAACTGGAAAAATAAAGATGAAAAATAGGTTTCCAGAAAAATAGAGATATGTTTTGCTCTTTCATTTCTGATTTAAAATTCATACAAAAAGGGTATGAGGTATTTATATCTATAGGTGAACTTCTTTTTTATTCTTAATTGGTCCGAATGGTAAAATTGTAATTATCGATTTAATGATTTTTCTTCAAAAATGTTATAACAAATATTCATATTTATATATTTCTAATTTAATGTCTTATTGTTAATTTAGAAGTAATTCAAATGATTTAAAAACACCTCAGAGTGAGAATGGAAAGAACTGAATATCAGGAAAAACATGAGAAACCTCATATCCCAATCAAAATCTTGTTCTGACTAGTGTTGCAACGTCAATTCCCGAAGATTATATTAAACTCTGTATTTTTTAATAGCATATTTTTATTATTTAGATCTTTCCATTACTACTTTGAGGTGTACATAAAATTTTTAAATATCGTGTATGTAAATTAACAGTGATAGATTTATTATTCTGTATGGAGTTAAATTTTACAATCCTTTACTTTTATTCAATACTAAATCTAAAGAAGCGAAATAGGTAAGTGAACCATGCAACCTCAGGCTATTATTTTCTCTCAATATAGGCATAAGTTTTCTATGATAACGCCAAGATATTTACTGGGATAACTTGCTTAAATTAATGCATTTATTTCAGTGTGAACAATTAATAATATAATTAATACATAAAACATAGAAATTAGAAAATGAATATAAATTACCTCTGAGGTGATGTTACAGATCCATCCAAGTGCCCCAAGTCGTCTTTATTAATGGTACTCTTCCTTCTCGCTCGCCTATCATCCGGCTTGTCGAAATAATCTTTATCGTAATCTTTTTGATACTCTTGGTTCTCGTAATTAGGTGGAGGAGGGTGGTAAAGAGAAACTGAAGGCCTCCTAGACCCACCATCATTCATTGACAACTGCGACTCTTGAGCATGCAAGGTTGCTGCTGCGACAATTGCAGAGGGTAATGGTGAAGCGTTGTCACCAGGTAGTTGAGCCAAGGCCAGAGCAGCATGAGCCTGCTCAAGAGCCTCGCCAGTAATCAGACTCACTCTTCTGGAGTTGGCTCTGGTTCGTAACTTTCCCCCGCCTTGGGAAGTAATAGACGGGGTGTCGGACGGCCGCCGAGAAAGGTTCGGTGTGGGCAGGTTTGGATCATCTTTGTTGTGCTCGGCACCAAGAACGTCATAGTCCAGCTCATCCACTACCTTGCGAAAGAAGAGATAAAACAATTATTATCGCATTTGATGAAGATTGATATTTGACACATATTGATATAATTTCATATATTAGTAACAATAAATTTAGTGAAGTTGCAGACTCGATCACACACGATAATCGGGATTTTGGTGTTAGCATATGCCATACAGTATGTCAAGATACTTTAATCTCAAAATACTAAAAGGTGGATTGGTTCATGACGCCATCTGTTTGAATACTGAGAATGTGTGAGTAGTGAAACAAACCATTCATTTAAATTTTATTACTTCAAATTAGTGATCACCCTATATAATAATACACAGTGTGTCTTTGTCTGTTGGTTGGTTGATTGGTTGCAAGAAAAATGTCACGCTTTAACATTTAATAAACTCAAAATCTTTGACTCAAATTTTTTTGACTCAAATATTTTTGCCTCAATTTTTTTTTGTCTCAAATTTTTTTGGCACAAATTTTTTGACTCACATTTTTTGACTCAAATTTTTTTGACAAATTTTTTTGACAGAAAATGTTTACATAATTTTGTACATTAATTTTTGCACATTTTTTTTCTTTACATAAATTTTTTCAACAAATTTTTCCAACATAAATTTTTTTCACATTAATTTTATAATTTTTTTTTAATATATTCTTTAGATACACAGTATTACAATTTATATGAATTTATTCTTTCACTATTGATAACCCATTAATTTTAATGGGAAGTACACTAGTATAGTATAATTTTCTCTTCCAGATCTACGCGTATATATTTATTGTTATAAAATTGTTATAATACAACTCTTAAATGTTAAATTATTCATCCATGGTCCTTTACAAAGAGAGATCTTTCGTATTCAATTAACGCTCAAGTGAAACGTGTTGCGTAATATTTATATCCAATTACAAAATACACCATGCAGAAAATTCCATTAACACCCGTATTTGAACTGGATAAAGTGAAAGAGATATCTTAAAGTAAACTCTTGTTAAACAAAATGCTCTAAAATTCATCTGATTTGGATCACAAATATCCTAATTATAGTAATTAAATGTTCAGCATTAAAATGTCTTGTGATCTAAATATGTATTGTCAACAACGGTTTATTTAATGTTTTAATACTAGTTGTTAAATTTGAAAATAATTATTGTCTTTCATAAATTTGACTTTTTCAGTCTCAAAGAATAATCCAGAAGCCAAACTTATTTTGTTATATTTGATTTGTCAAATCCATGTATATAAAGTAAACAATATCTTCAACATTTCATTTTTTCCTAAATTGAAATATATTCAAATTGAAAAGGTTAAATGACTTTTTTGTAAATTTTCAGTATCTTTCAACATTCTCAAATTTCTATAGTAAATCTCTGTGGAAATGTCAGAAGACACTTCTCAAATATTTGCTTTTGATGTTCGTACAACAGTTGGTGTAAACACCTAAAATGTCTTTTTATGAACGCAACTTTGAACAAAGAATCTCCTTGTGAAAAGTATATAATATTAAACTAAAGGTCACACATAACATGTTCAACTTTATTAGTGTTCATACTGTATCATTTCAGAAATATTAGGATCTAAAAATTTGGCTTAAAAGTGAAAGGAAATTTTTTTGCATTAAATTCATTAATATAATGGCATCCATTATAATAATGTATTAACCTTATAAAAATACAAAAATAGTACAATTTTTTAAGTCGCTGATGGAAATGTGAGTGATTAGGATTACGAATAAAAAAATATAAAGGACAGAATATAAAAACTGAGTGATTTGTAAAAGTTCAGAATAATAATGTCGGGGATATTCTCTCATAATTTTTTATTACTGAGTGAGGTACAGACAAGGAAAAGAGTCACAGTGAGGTTATTCTCACTGAATATTAATCTCAAGGATTAATAATCATATTTTACTGATGGTAATTAGTGCAATTAATTTGAATTAGGACTTGCTTCTATGACTAATTTGTCAAGGTTCGGTTATAAAAGAAAATTAGAAAACTCTCGAATATGAAATTGATCCTAAAGAGGATGTTAAGGTGGGGCCAGATTAGACTTGCATGGGTTCTTCTATGACCGCAGCGATATTTTATTTTTTGTAATCATTGTACATCAAATAGAATTTACGTGAAGTCAGCGATAAATATAAACGTATTGAGCTTTGTGTCAATAGCAAAGAAATTGCTGACGGGAAGTTAAAGTTCCTTCAGAGAAACATGAAAGAGAATATTTCTGAAATGATAGAGGGGAGGAACACATATTTCTATTTAGTATATATACAAAAGGAAATAAAAAATGATGGAGGTGTAATGAATGCTGTAGAGGTGGGCCATATAATAATATGTAATAAGTGTGTTGATTTTATTAAAGCTAATTCACAAGATATCGTTCATCTGCGGCAACATTGTCATAATTCAAAAATTGCTACTTTTCAGGAGACGCATTTTAAAACGCTCTCAATATTGTGAATAGCCCCCAAATACTAATAATAAAAAGATGAAACAAATATCAAATAGGCCTCTGAAGTTTATAGAAGTAGCAATAACTATATTTCAACTCATTCAAATATTATTATTTGTTTTTTTTAATCTTGACATTTATTTTATGTCGTTAAGACATTGACCATTCTCTTTGGGCTACAATTATTATGAAACTTTCCACAAAAACAGCGTTTGAAAATGAAAATGTATATATGGATTAATCGAAAAAACATGTTTTAGAATTATGACGACGTTGTCGCAGAGGATCAATATAATCATCTCGTTATTGTTATTTGCATACAACTTAATTAGTACACTCAACTATTATTCTAAATGCACAATAATAAGTCACTCTATATTGAAACCTGATTTGAATTATAAAAATCTCATTTGCAAACAGTCACTGCTATCCTTTTTACATTCTGACATCAATCGTGTGCCCCTATACAGACGAAATGTAAGTCAATTTGCAGTCTGTCATTTTCGTTTATTGACACGAGAAGTTTTGAAACCTTCATGAAATAGAGTTGTGAACATAATTTGTAATATGAAATTCAATTGGTTTCACGTAGTTAATCATTTCATTTGCATTTGCATTCAATTATGACATTTGAGTACGTCAGAGTGAAATTTAAAAAAATATTGAAAATATCACTCTTCTTCAGAGTACAATGAGGATATTATCCATGAAAGAGTGGCAATATTCTTTTGAAGTCTCTACACGAAAATAATTGTATTTATTATTACTGTAAGTGTCTAATTCCTCAACAGCATAACAAGAAAAAATTGAAATTAGAAAATCTAAAATGAATTACTGATAAACCCAAATAGAAAGTTATGGTGGAGCACCTTCATAATCTTCTATAGGAGTCTACCAAATTTTTCTCCCATGTATCTAATCATACCTCTATAGGGTAAGCTCTGAGTTATTGGTCGGTTCTTAATTTTAGATCATATAATGTGCCTTTTAATTATATGATCGAAAGTAAGGAACCGACCGATAACTTGGAGCTCACTCTATTCGCTTTTTTTACTAAATGTATTAATTTATTTTTTCTGTATCGAGTCAAGAATGTGACAATATGAATAGATTGCCTCTATTACTAATTCCCCTGCTTTGAAGAGGGAGATTTTACCCTCCAAATGATGTACGTAGTTGCTCATTAATTCTCAAAATCTATGGTTACGAGATGGCTGAATGTGAGAATGATAGACGAGATGTAATCGTTACATTCAGACCAAACACAGAAAGGCAGTCAGTGCATTGAGACTGAGAAAACAACATAGAATGAAGTGGTAACTAAATGATGCAAATTTAATACCAGATGAAAATTATTAATTGGTTACTATTGAAAATATAGAAAAATATATACAACACTCTTCTCCCCACAATGAATATATGTCAATGGTCATAAATTGATGACTTCTTCAATATCTTATTGAAATTTTAATTCGGTATTCAATTTGCAACTGGTAATTATCACTTTACTCTAGCAGTAATGTTGAAACATTCGCTAATATGAAATGCTGTAAAATTACTAAAAAGCCTTTTTCATCTCCCAAATTGATTACTGTAGTTAGTATCAGAATTTGCATAAATTGATGAGAGACTTGAAAGTGTTTAATATGTACTTAATTGCTATTCTACGTAATTTAAATATATACTCTAAGAAAATATAAGACATGAATATAAAATTCATAATTATGTTGAGACATATAAATAAAATGATTAACGTAAATAATACAAAAGAACAAACTATTTGATGGATTGATAAACTGATATCGACAAGTAAAATTCTCAATGTCGATATCAGTAATTCCGTAATTGGAAATAAATCTCAGGGAGAAATTTATGAATGTAGCTTAGAATTGGTAGGTTCCTTCCTTTTTAATCTTCACTGGCCCCACCATAACTCTCTCACTCGAGTATTTATGGAGATAATTACTCAATCAGAGAATTTAAATAACCCAAATAGAAATTATGGTGGGGCAAATGGATATCGAGAGAAGACAATAAGGAAGCAAAGTTCGTCAGAGCCACATTTTGCCAATAATGGAACAATATTGCAACAATATCGGAGCAATATTGTAACAATATCGGAGCAATATTGTAACAATATCGGAGCAATATTGTAACAATATCGGAGCAATATTGTAACAATATCGGAACAATATTGTAACAATATCGGAGCAATATTGTAACAATATCGGAGCAATATTGTAACAATATCGGAGCAATATTGTAACAATATCGGAGCAATATAGTAACAATATCGGAGCAATATTGTAACAGTATCAGAGCAATATAGTAACAATATCGGAGCAATATTGTAACAATATCGGAGCAATATTGTAACAATATCGGAGCAATATTGTAACAATATCGGAGCAATATTGTAACAATATCGGAGCAATATTGTAACAATATTGGAGCAATATTGTAACAATATCGGAGCAATATTGTAACAATATCGGAGCAATATTGTAACAATATCAGAGCAATATTGTAACAATATCGTGGCAATGTTGAACAATACTGTAAGAATATTGGGCACTGCTGTAGCAATATCGGGGCAATGTTAGACAATACCGTCATAACATTGGGGTAATGTGGTAACAAGAATGAGATGCTGATATATTTGTATTGGGGAAATGTTATAACAATATCGGAGCAATATTAAACAACACTTCAACAATATTGAGGCGATGTTCTATCACTGATTGGGCAATTTTGTAAAAATATTGGGGCAATGTTAAAGACTATTGAAACAAAATTGGGGCAATGTTATAAGAATATTGAGGCAATCTTGTAACAATATTTTGGCGATATTGTAAACTATAGTACCCGGCCAATGTTTCCCCTAGCTACATTAATTCCTGTTCTCTACCCAATGTCCCCACCACAATAATTAGAGTAGTGGCAGTAGGCAATACTCACTCTGGAGCTGAAGACAGATATCCAGGCACTCAACTGTTTCGGGTCATTAAGGTCTGGACTCTGAAGAATGCGGGCAAATACCCCTGTCGATTTCTTGCTCTGGCTCTGATTTAAATTTTCTTTGGACATTAATTCCTATCCATTGACTATCACTTTTTGATGATATATAGAGTGGTATAAACTATCTATTGTGGAAGCATATGTATTTTCATTCCTCTAAAAAGAAACATAGGTATCAAAAGTTGGTATATAATAAATACGAGAAACCCATCTCAATTACAGTATGAGGAGAGTGGGCGTTTATAAATGTCATGAACTGATATGACATTTACAATTTTTCAATTGACCTATCATGAACCATCATCAACAGCCACTTACAGACTACTGCAAGTGTCCAACAACCAGTCGTCATTTTTATCACTGCTTCAAAAAATATCATATTAAGGAGAAGAAGGAAAGATAAATAAATTTGAAGTAACTTGAAATGTATTTACTGAAGAAACAATTTTCAAAGCAAGAAACTTATTTTATTATCCCTCAAAATTGGATTTGTCATAAAGAATAGACTTGCATCAAACTGTATAACAGGAAGATTGCTATATTATGTATAATAATTTAAATCATGAATAACCTTGATATTTTTTATACTCTGATGACTCTGTTGAAGATAATCCGTTTATAATTAGAGGCTCCGAAGCATTAAAAGGAGATTGTAATTCAAAAAAGAGGTTACAAAATATACAATCGCTACGGAATACAATGTACCATACACACTCTATGCATATAACAATAGAAATTATAGTGATAAAGTGATGAAATATTATTAATGAAATTAATTATAATTAGAGTGAAATGGTAGTTATCGGACATTCATTCACATTTTTTATCATATAGAAAAAGAAAATTATTTAACTAATATTGGAATTTCCAATATGATATTTCCAATATGATCATACTTATAGAAATGTTCAATAAATTGGAAGTTACCCTATCTACATCCAAGCTAATTGTATCCTTCATCAAAAAATTAAATACTTGCGTATGAGTAAATATTTCAGGAATGCTTAAATTTAGAATATTATAATAAAAATCTGCATTTCTTGGCATATTAGAATTTTTTTCTTGATTGTATATTGAAAATGAAATTCAAAAGTAGAATTTCAATATTAGAAAGTATACCTATTTTTTATGAAAAATACTGAAATACTATACCACATTTCCTTACATTCTGGAATTGAATTTCCATATATTTTTGCCATGGCCGAAGCACCTTATCTTGGATTCTTTCAATGAATCTCATCTTTCAGTGCATGGGAGAGTGAATGTAATCATGCGGTACATAATAAAGAAGAACTGTGGTATAGATTGTAAGAAATCATATATAATTAAATTAATATCATAGAACCCGATGAACAATGTTTATTCTGGTAACATTGTTAAAATATTGTAACAAATTGACCATATTGTAAAAAATTGTAAAAATTGTAAAAATTGACATCATGGTAGAAAAGTAACGGTATTGTAAGAAATTGATAATATTATAATAATTTGACAATATTGTAACAAATTAATTTGTAATTTTGCAATAGTTTGATAATATTGTAATAATTTGACAATACTGTAACAATTTGACAATATAGCAACAATATTGGGGTAGTATTGTAATAATATTTAAAGCAATGTTGTAACAATACCAGGTCAATTTTTTGACAATATTCGAGCAATGCTGTTGCCCGAAAAAGTTCTGTTACATCATTAATTCACATAAGGGTTTGAATTAGTTGTTACAGTTTAATTATTTTTCCGTAAAACTAATATGCTTTATAATATCCTTCATATTGGGGCAATGTTGTAACCATATTCGATAAATATGTTGCCCCAAGAAATATTTTTGCGTGAAAATGTTATATATAATAAATGAGTTACAGGGTTCAATTTCATCAAATTAGCAACAATTAAAATAAATGTCACATCAATGTGCATCTCCAGTACAAAAAGCAGGGAAAACAATAAAATATTAAGTGGGTAAGGTTAATCTTCATCTCTGGGTGGCATTGTTTCACATATTGAGGATATCTCTGCAAATTGGGAGGAGTTTTTACTAAAACATGTTATCAGAAAAGCTTTCATGCAGGAAAGCACAACTTTCTATGACATAATCTTGCTTTGGGTTCGAAAATATTTACTTTATTCCAACTATCCTTGAGAATAAAATAAGAATAAGATATTCCTATTCCACCCAAGGCGATATTATTTCAAAAGAAAAACAACGAAGAATTTTCTTAGAAAACATCAATTAAATATTATATTTTTCTTCTTTCAAAGAAAGAATAATATCTGATAGAGGCTGATGAAGAATAAAAGAGAAAATTAGTTTTTGTTCTGCTATTTAACTTATGGTAATGACTCAATTAACAGACATCCAAAGTAATCGGAAAGTGGGTATTAATAAAAGTCATAGTAGTCATTTCTAATTAATTTAAATTGACACCAACTTTCCGAGTTCTGAGGGAACGGTTACTAAACTAAAGTATCCATATATATCAATTGCAGTAAAGTAATTGTTATATGGCGAACTGTTCCTGTAGTCAGTCTACTTTCCAAGAAATACATTATCATAATTCGATAAATGAGCAAATAATCCTTTCCTCAATTTAATTAATTTATTTCTTACACATAATAAGGAAAAATCGATGTGAGAAAAAAGAATTATTAAACCAAATATTGAATTCAATTTCGAATTTACTTTGAATGATTGTAACACGTGCGGCAACTTTATAATTTATATTTGAAAAAAAGATGCTTGTAATAAATCTCAATATATTTAGAAGGAAAATTAAAGTTGATGATATTTTCAAATTCATTCGTGACTTTTAAAAACATCCTCTTGGCAACCTGACAAGAAATATTGTTGAGAAAAATATAGAACATCAAAGTGATCATTTTCATCTCACTAACTTCAACAATTTTTGAAATGCCCGAAATGGAAATAAAAAAAATTATTAGAAAGAAGTATATTATATATCAACAAGAATATCGTGAATATAATTTCCTTATTTTGTAGGCTATTTTACGATTTTCTTAATATTTCAAATCTTCATGCTACTGAATTAACTAATAACTATCTCATATATTTTTCTAACTGCAATTGAATACCATGAAACTAAACTGTAGAGTAATAGTTCAATTATAATTACAGCTATATGATAAAGTCATAACTGAAACCAAGGTTTTACATTTAATAATTCCCTAAATGTTTAAATATATGAATGATATGAAAATACTAATGAGGCATACACATAGTCAAAAGAAGTGTTTAAATTTTGCATCACGATTTTCATGCACGACTTTAATACAAAAATTGCATGCATAATTGTCAACCCACGTCTTTTTCGGTCAAATGGTCTTGTCGTTCCATTGATATGGAAATAAGACACTGCAAAGAAGACACTCCAATATACCACCACCATGTAAAAAGTTTTACCACTCGTCAAAAAATGTCAAGCAGATTTGATCCATCAACATTGTAATTCTAATTATTTTTTGACATCAAAACATATTACACAAAATCAAAATTTTTCTCAAAACTTTGTTATCAATATTTTGATGCAATCACTCTTTTATGAACGTGAAAGACAATTCACCTCAAATATACCTAAGAAAAAGCCTACATCTCAAACTATATTTAGCGTATAGTAACATAAACAGTGTACTTAATAAACGCTTAAAGTCTTCGTAAACATCCTTTGATGCCTCTAATTAGGAAAGTTTGGCAACAAAGGGCTTCCTTATTGTTTCTGAGCTTATTATAAAAGATATGTCCCAGTCAAAAGAATTATAATCTGCAGGTCGTATTACTGTCCAGTGTCCATTTCGCTAAATGAAGATCGTACTCTATCCAGTAATTTCAAAATGTCAGACCATATTGGCAAGATTTTTGTCAGAAATGTCCGATGAAAGACGATAGACTTAAAGTGAATATAATTTGTGCTACATATCATATTTTCATCGAATCATTTAAATAGTCACCGATAGAAAACCAACGTTCGTAGAGCATAATGTTTAGACTGAGTACGTTATTGCACAGGCATCAGAATGATATTTTGGTCTTTCAAATTGCTCTCTCCTAAAAAAACTGAATTATCCACCGAGTTATCAGAGGATGAAAGCAAACTGAAGTCCCAAGAAGAAATGAGATTACCGACAGAGAATGAATGCGCTGGGCAACATGCTCGCACTTATTAAGGTAGGCTTTTAGCAGAATATTGCCGGCTGCATTGATTCATGGAACCTTCAAAGAACATGAGTTTGTTTCAAAAAATATAGTCTTGCACTACTGACTGTTGAGATCGTATTAAAAATGGTAAAGGAAATACAGAGCATTCAAGAATAACAATGTATAAATATTTGCTTAACTTCAAAATTGAATGTATAATATTAACAATAATTTTCGCGTCTATTTTGATAGTATACATTTCCATTAAAATAACAAATAAGAAATAATTGTTTTAAACGATCATAATTTGATTTATAATTTAATATCATTTTCGGAAACCTTTTAATAAGCTGTTATATACATACATAATACTTTTGTTACATAATGCTAGTGAAAAAAATGTAGAAAAAAATAATATAGGTATAGAATGATAAATTGTTATTTTATTTACATATTTCGTATGACAATACCTGTATTGAGCTTACATTGTAAAGAGCGACAACGAGTATATTTCTGAAAAGCCAATATTCGCGAGTGAAATATTGACTTTCATAAGGTTGGTCTTTGTGTCAATTTCTCATTCCTTTGCTCCATCCTTTTCTGTATTTATGCGACTCTTTTTTTTCTTTTTTTCTATATATAGAGCAGTCATATGAATTGGTTGGTACGTGTCTGCTTGGCAGCAGGCACACATTAAAAGAATATTCTCTCTCATCACACTATCTGCTATTGTATTTTCTCAGCAACAAAATATATCAACCTTTCGATAAATTACACAAAAGAAATCATGAAATGTTGTACAATGCATATTCGAGATATTTTTTTGTGTACATTTTAGCAATAAATCAAATAATTCAGAGAACACAGAGCAAGAGATATAAGATTTCCCTTTCTAGCTATACCTATATGCAAGCCTCTAAACTTTACTGGAAGTGATATAAGATGAAAATTGAACGTTAAACAATTGATCAGAATTAATCCCCGGAGATTCTTTAGAATTCTATAGGATTTAAGATTATCGCAGACTCTGAGATAATTTCTAATCAACCTTCTTTTTGTTCTTCTAATTAGATCGATACAGGGATTCAAGTTACATCAGTCGTGTTACTTTGTTCTCAACCTGGAATGGTTTTAGAGACTAATTAGGTTATGATGAGGTTATGGAAAATTAGGAGGGGTTCCTCCTTAGAGTCAAAATAAAACTCGGAGTTTATAATTCGGTTGTATATTGGTGATAATAACATATAGTGTATGTATGCGCGGTATACATGATTTCATATAAAATTATCAAGCATATTTTTCAATATGTCAATCATATATTTCTAAAGGTCAGATTGGTTCATACTATTATTTCCATCAATTGAACTGTTACTATAACTTTTCAACATAATTTAATAAAAAAATATGAAGTCATCATTTTGAAAAATGGTAATTCATTCCCAAATCAACATTAATTTACTACAACCAAACAAAATTTTGAGTTTTTGTGAGAGTTTTATTAGAGAGATTGGTATTTTCTAATTTATACGTTATATGAAATACTATATGCATATAACATATGCACAAAAGACATTTAAACTTGATAAACACCTACATAATATATGCTTTGTCAATTAGAATTTTAATCACTCTCCAAAATACTAAATTATAAATATAACTATATGGGGAGTTAACTGATCGAATTATGTCATTTGGAGCAAAAAAGATTGGTTGGCAAAAAACGGAGAGGGAAAAATGTAGTTTGGGTGTTTATCTTTTTTTTATTGGGAGAATGATTGCGTGATAAAAAGTAATGGGTGCAAAGTTAGTCCGGTGAGACAATTAAAAGGTTGATAAAATCAACACCTAAAATGTTACACTGAATAAAACTGATAGTTGCTTTTTTAACTCAGAAAGTTTATGAACCGCTATGACATACTATTTTAAACTACGACCATTTAAGCACAGTAAAGGCAAAAGGATATATCTAACCTTTGTTAGCTACGGTGTTAGTGGTAGATAGATCCTTAATTTACCTGGTATAACTGAAAAAATTATAAAATTGTGTTACGTAGTAATTTTCCCTATTCTCTCTTCAAATGTAACACACACGCGGAAGTGTATTTCGATATATTTCGACATAGAGTAGGTATTTCGTCAGTGTTAAACACAGACAACAGAGCGTGTATGGGTTATCGAAGTTTAAAAGAATTTCCTTTCTTCTATGGTCCTAAAATAATTATCTCCCTGAAAATAATGACCTCCTATTTTAAATATAAAATTAAAAGTGAGCTCTTTTCATCAGCACTTATAATATAATTTAATCTCAATTATTTTACACTTAGGAATAATAAAATCTGGTGCAAAAATATTTGTATAGAAGTTCGTTACGTGCCGCTCTTTTAAATTAATGAGGTGGTATATATTTCAATGTAACCTTTCTTAATTGAAATAGAGGGCAAAACACCTTACTAAATGTCAACTATATATTGTTACGATACATAATTTGAAGAAATGCAACCGTAAATTTATGATAAATTAAAAACAATTACAGTAGTCTTACGTCGGATAAATTCTTACTACAATATCTGGTATGATATTTTAAGATGAAATGCGATCAATTTTTATTATAACTGGCAATAAATATACAATAGACGAATTATGGAAATCCTATTTTTATAAACCAAATAAAAACAATAAGTATTTTTTCATAGATTTCATCAGCGAATTTAAGTCTTATTAATAGATGTTCATTGGTCAATAAACTTTACGCATAAATAGTTTTGTTAATTACCCTTCAAATCCTGGCTCGCAATATTATTCAGGTAATTGTTTAAAGGCCGAGACTATAAATGACATCCATAGGCCATGTCGAACTAATAAAGTTGGCAGCGCTGAAGGGAATTCGAACATAATTTACCAATTTCATGAACAGGATGGAAATTTGGCTCCGGAAGATATTCCCAACGGTACATATATTAACAATGAAATAATGCAGTCTTTAGCGGATAAAATGAAATAGGGTAGAACATTTTAGTATCATTAAATTTTCTTAAGTCATATTGAGTAAAAGATCTCTAATAATAATAATAATTAGACATTCCACTTTGCATTAATTTCACCTAAATTGAATTATATTGAATATATTAATATGTAACGACTTAACTTTAGCTTAAAAATGACAAGGAACATGTGGTTACCATGTATAGTATATTTAACTTGGTACCAATGTAATATTTGTGGTTTTACATTAACATATGTAAGATTGCATCTGGCTGACTCAGGTTATAAGTATGGTAATTGACATGTTGATATGATGTGGTAAATTATTTAAATATTATGGTATCTTTTTTATGACATGATTTTGAAAAGAAGTAACCACGTGCTAATTATATGTTGTTTAATTGACTCAATGTGGATTAGACATATTTATACTTCATTGTCACCTTATAAACATTAAACCACATGATTATCATGTGTAGGTAATGAGAAATTGTTTTATTTTTAAATAATAATAAAACATTTTGAATATGAATATATTTCAAATACAAATATATTTTGTATACATTGAATAATATTTTAGAAACATCCATGTGCTGTAACTAGAAAAATTAAATCATTTATTCATTAAAATATGTAAACTATTCCAACAAATTTAGATTAGATTCTCTGATGGGTTTCATGCCCATTAACGGGTTGGACGTAAACAAATTCTATAGGAAACTTCTGTCAAATGATACCTCTAAAAGTAGATCATTAAAATTTGTTTTGATTGAAGATGAGAGTGTCGTGGATCTCTTAAAATTATATTATAATGTACGGCAGAAAAATGAGGTAAAAACATACTTAGAAAACGTAACTTATATATGAAACAACATGAAGAATGTAATAAATTATATATGTTAACAACTCAATTACCGACTGCTTACAGTTACCATAAAGTGGGTGTTACGTCATGATAGGTTAAGCAAAACTTTCAACATTCAGATTGGCTAATGACTCGTGCTTATGGCCTTTATACGGTAATGTGAGAATAAACGGTAAAAACGTAGTTACCCTATAATATTAAGCATTGAATGGTCACATGAACAAAGAGTAAATTTTGTGGTTATTCTCAAATTGCTTCACTTGTAAAATACTTCATAGTTCAATGGATTACAATGTCAATAATATGCTATCAATATTATAACTATCATAAAACATATGTAAGTTTGTACATTTATTAAACAATATTATATATATAAGATTATCAACAAGGTACAGTTAAATAACAGTGTATATAATCATCACACTCTGAAAAGTTTATTTAGTATATAAATTAAGTGGTATTTTTCTTCGGCAGTTCCTAGTTGCAGATAGCAAACTTCATCACGTCACAGAGACGCTAATCTCGCCAGGAGATGCTACGTCTCTCACTATCGCGACTAAACTGACCCGCTCCCAGTGACGGAAGTGGAACTTCGGAAGGGGGAAATCCTCCTCCTCCCCCCCCCCCCCCATATCCTTCAAAAATTGATTGACGCGTATGCTTATGAATTGGCGTAGATTGATGGCATGTAGATTATGGACTGAATTGCGGAGATTAAATGGTTGTGTTGATTTTAAATTAATGAGAGTGTAGTGAGGCTATGTCAAACTTTATTTTCCTATAAATTAAAATGGAGATTGAATGATTTCTGAGTCATTTGTGGGTTCCACATTTTCGAGCATGTGAGAAAAAAGTATAAAAAAATAATTGAAATAGGGAGTTAAATAATTATGTTTTATTTTTCTTATATAACATGTATTATCGAAAACAGGGAACCGTTCGAGAACTCGGAACTTACTTTGAATAAATAAAAGCGACGTATAATTGGTAGCAGCAATGATTAGTAAATTATTTATATTATTTTAGGATGAACATAGGAAAAACACCAGTTTCATTCGTAAATGTCATTCATCACCAACAAATTTATCTAAGTCGTTTAATATTGAATATGAAATATAAACAGCATTATGAATAGAATTTTAATTTCACATCACCTAAACAATAAGATCAATAATATTTTATGCAAATATAAATTTATACTATTCTGCTCATTCTAATATCGATTAAAATTTCAAGAACAGTTAATAAAATAAACATAAAATTGTAAACGAAGTTTTTTTTGGATGTATTTCAGTCCAGTAAGTAATGTACATTATATTCTACCGAGACATTTAATCCATTCATTGTCCCATTCCGACAGGATATCTTGAAATATATGAAACTGGCGAATATAAATCGAGATTAGTAATGTGACGTAAGTTGCTATTCATTGTGAGTATAAATAATGTTAGATTTAGTGGACGGGGTTACAACTATTGGAATACAGCTATGAAAATCTTGCCAAAGTTATTCGATCGGCGATTATATAGTCTATGAAGGAACGATTTACTATCTACCACTAGACGAAAAAACAATCGTATTTTATGATTACCTTTTGAGTCTTTTTTATTTTTCGTCTGACATTCCTGGAAAAGATTCCCTCCGACATTGTCTGAAATTATATGTTACAATACAATATGATTATTAATTAACATAGTCGATAACGATAGACGATCTGTCGATTATAAATTATTAGATTGCAGTTCAATGATATCAAAATTTTGAATAAATTTTGATAGTGCAAGGAAATATTCCTATAGTTCTTGGTGCTCTGTGTTGACTGAGTGTGACATTACACACCTCTTACGGTAGCTATGTGATTGCTGTGTCCACACATGGATTTCTAGGGGCAGAGATAGCATGAACAGACATGCACTCAATCATATGCAAGCGACAACTGTTATCGTAAAACTACATGATACCTTATTTCTACATTAAAAATACTTCAATAATACCTTATAGTTACAGATTATAAAAAGGGTAATATTTTATAAAATGTACATATCAGCTTGATAATGTGAAAATAGTTTGAGTAGAAGCTGCGCTAAAAAGTAATTTCTAAGGAAAGATCCCAATAAAAAAATTAGGTAAAAGTGCACTCAAGCTTCGACTGATCGCCGTAGCTATGCTTCCTTTTATGTTATTTGTTCATGAAATATTAAAAATCTTGTATCATAGATACTTGAAATAAATAGTTGTAATAATTATTAGAAAATTAAATACTTACTTTGACTTAATTATTAGCAAAATTTCATTTTCATTAACATAAAAATTTTACATTATCGTTTTCTTATATAATAATGATTATCGTTTCAAACAGTGCTTCAAATTATTATAGGTTATATTAATAATTAGTTGATAATCAAACAGTGCTTCAAATCTTCTATTTTGTCAAAATCTTTTATTTTACCAGAAAATGAGAGGAAAATGCGATAAACTGCTAAATTATAACTAAGCAATAAGTAACTATGATACCTACCACATTTTTATTTATTTAACTGCCAATATTAAGAAAAATAACAGAAAGGTAAGCACCTATGTACGTAGCTTCGACGATCTCAGTCGAAGCTTAAGTGTACCTTCACCAAAATTTATAAAAGAATGATAATTCGATTATAAATTTAAATTGTTGCTTGAAAAGAATGAAAAAATATAAACACTGATTAATAACAGAATTTACTAAGATGAAATATCACGCTCACAGCAACAGTTTGATCATATCTAAACTATTCTGTGGCAATAGGATAATTAACGTTCACCCTAAGAATTGCTCTATCTTACACATGGAAACCACATCTTTTAGTCCTAGTTGTGGCATCACATTATCTGTGTAATTACATAACTATAATATCATGAGGGTGGCTTTGACTCCAGTTTCTAATCAGTCCAGATGACACTTTACAGGCTTCCGACCAGAATGATTAAGTAGAGAATCTCAGCAACATCATTTACAATATCATTCAGCTGAATATAATAAAAATAATTAGTTTCTAAACTGATTTTAATTAATTGTTTGGTAACTATCAATATTTTTTTATCGAAATTTAAGATTTCATAAATGTTTGAAACAAAATAATGTGAGAATAGTTTATAATTATATATTTTTTAGATATTGTTTCACTTAAAATTCATTCATCGAAACATAGAATACACCTTAAAATCAATATTTACTGTAATTTCAAAATGAACAAATATGGTAATCTCTTATACAGATAAGAATTGCAGTCTTCCTCAAACTTACTCGAAAAATGACCATCCATAAAGAAGTCATATAAAGATCAAAATATCGATGTTCAATAAGTCTGCCAAAATGTCTGGAGTACGTTAAAACTGTCCACTAACTTCTGATGACATTTCACCAAAAGAAGAAGAAACTCATTGTCATTTTCGTCAGAAAATGTGAAGTGCAAGTCATATTTGGGGAGAGGAGAGCATCTTACGCTTGCCTCAACAAACAGGCTTTCATGGCACGGAAAGGGTGTTTTTTTGATCAATGTTTTAGAACCAACACTTGAAATGTCTCTCAAAGAACGAGATTTTCGCACATGGTTGGTGATATTAAATTCACTGGAAGAAATAATTATTGATAAAATAATTAGGTTGAGCTTTTCATTATAATTACCATTACTTGTTTTTTTAAGTTATTGATATATTTATTTAGTAAAAACAAAAATTGAATGATTAATTTTATTTTATTAATAGATTCATATTCTTTATGAAACAATACATTTATTTGCGTTTCCAACATATTTATGTCAATGAAATGGTGCAGTTCAGATATCTATTTTTATACTAATAGCATGTACGTCAACAGGTCGATTGAATTCTTAGATACATTGTTAATGTCAGAAGGTCAATGGGACATTCGAGATATTGATTACATACGGTTGACATTTCGGCCAATGGCACCGTATTGACGGTATAACTTCGACTCATAATATATAACGGAGTACAAACCCCACGTGTGAAGTGAAGTTATTCCTACTTTCATAATTTTATTTATCCCGTGGATGCATAGTATTGCTTCAAAAAAAATGGCATGATATTTTATCAAAGTAACAAAATACATAGGGTAAATGATACACTTTTTGGCAATATTTCTTATTTGATCAGAACATAAACGAAAAACATCAATTGAGACCTCTTTCTACACAAATGAGAAACAAATAATACATTTTGAACAATTTCCAAATCACCAGCGCCCGAACACTACTGATGCTATGATAATCTCTGACAGCGCGATTAGAGCACCTTGTCATAATTTGACCAGACTTCTTGTTGCTTGGTATTAGAAAGAAGCTTCCTCTGAATTAAAAAAAATTGCAGCTTGCCAGGTACGTTACAGTTAAAATAAAATAAGAATACTGTTTGCTATACATAAAGATATTAAAACAGAGTTTCGCCATTTTGAAAATAGTTATGCATGAATTCTAGAATAGAGTAACTATTAAATAAGCTATGATCGTACATTACATTTATGAAACTAATAACCATAAAGATAATTTTCAGTCATTTAAGAAAATTCACAATACCATGTTCAAATAAAAGTATTATACCTAGAGTTATTTCGGTTCAAAATTCAGGAGTAGTCATTTTTTCCCCAGTATGCATCGACGGGTTAAAGTTATAAACTCATATTTATAAACAGGTTTGTATTTGAAATCACTGAATATTCTATATTGACCCACATTTATAATAAAATTACAAATAATTGTTACTGCAATCTATTTTGTTTCAAGGAAATGCTTGACAAACTATTATTCCTCTTTCACTCGTGAGTGCAGCCACCAGTGTTTATGTCCCATTTCGTCTCGTTCCTTGGTCAATGGCTGCAATCACTGAGTAGCTCTTCTGCAAACGTGAGCATTTTCACCTGGGGGTTTAAGTGACTTTGTTCGTGGAGCCGTTTTTCATTCTGAATGCTTCACGTAGTCCCTTGTATTTAAACCACTGTATTACAATATTGTGTTTGCTAATTTTATGTTAGGTAGGTGCATAACACTGTTTTTTCATGTGTTATGTCTGATGTGTTAGAATTAGGGTGCATTAATTGTAATGACTAATTGTCTTTTGCCTAGAAAGTTTCTAAAAAAGAAACTACTAACGGGCTTGGGGTTTAAACTTCTTTTTCTCTGTTAAGAATGTATTCATGTAATCTTTTTTTATCCAATTAAAATATTCTTATTCCTATTCTTATTGTTACATTAATTCACCAAGTTAAAGGGTAAACACTCAACTACCGGACACTCACTGTATTCGAAATGTTAGTGTTTACATATGTCATGAACAGAAATCGGACCTATATTAATTAAAGCCCACTTTCCGAGTACTGTCACATGTCACATATCAGTCTTCAATTACTCACCTCTATTAATGGACTACAGTCTCCTTCTAATAAAACATTGTCATTTTGGTTACTTCTTTTGTAGCGCACTGAGGTGTTCCTTCTGTTGCAATTCATCCTATATTCTATAGTCAATCTATATTCAGATAATTTAAAGTCATAAAAAATGAGAATAATTATAAATTAAATCGATATGTTTTAAAGTACGTTTAAAAAGTAATGAATTAATAGAATAGAGTGAGTGAGGGGTAGATAGCTCCTTTGACCGATATCACTAAGTGAAATGATAAAAAAAATTGATAGGCTATGCACCCTATTATTATATATTATGTATACAGAAGCAGTAAGAATGTTCTAATGTTCATCTCACCACCATTTATCAGAGACTGTCACAAGACATACTTTAGATATACCTGACATTTAGGAAACAAACTTTGACGTCACTAAAATGCAATAATATAACATATGAATATCAAAATATAAAAATAAGAGGGTGTCAAAAAGGGAGATATTCCGAATCATATTCAAAAAAAATATAAAAATTAGTTTGCAAAATAAATGGGGATAAATTTTAACCATGAATAAAGAGAATAAAATAAATGTTAATACAAAATTCATTTTCCGCTATTAAATATTATCACCAGGCATAGAGATTGATTGTTCATATTAGGATATTTTTACGATGGAACTTTATAAGACAAATATTTAACCCTGGAACGACCTGAATGTCTGAGAGGCTTGCTTTTGTAGAAACATAAATTTTAACTTTTAAAACTTGATTTGAGTTGCTGAAAGTGCGGGATATTTATACCCAAAGATATATTTATGTGAAATCAATGAAGATAATGCAACATATTTAGTTTTATTTAGATTTATTACATTTACTACCATGCGGGAATCAGGAGCTGGGGCGAAATGCATGCATTATTTCGTCATATTTTAATTCATACAAATATATAACTAATATTACTGTACCAATTCTCAAACCTGTTGGTCGTTCCAGACTTAAAACAATATAGGACTCTTGTTAAAAAGAAATCGAAATAAGAAAGAAAAGCAAATCCTATTTTAATTTTCCAAATATTTTTACAATAAAGAACACCATTTCATTAAATTAAATAAAATATAAACAACAAAGTTTAAGTTGGCCATTTAGATACTTAATTATTTTGAACAAATCTGAAGATTTTGTGCAATTTCCAAATAAATAATACTTAAAATTCATATTGCAATGATACAAATGGTTGATATTATATAACCTCTATCCACAATGATGGTAAAATTAAAGGATAAGAAGTCTATAGGTGATATAACAGTTATGCCTGAAAATTTTCTTTCGATACGGGGGTTAATAGAAAACTAAACAAATTTTGAAAGGGGGACTTGAATAATATTGAGTCGATAACTTTAGCTTCAAAATTAAAGATTTATTTGAATAAATAATACTTGAAGGAAATACTTATAACAAATTATTGTAAAATAGTAACCAAATGACGAAATATTATACATATGATAAGAAATATACGATTTTTTAAAGATGTACTGATAACATAGAATTTTTGGGTAAAATATTTACTGTGAGGGCAACTACTTTTACCAAATAATTATTATCATTGATTGAATAAATATTACCATCTACCACCTATCAACGTTTAGAGAATTTAAAAACTTGTTGATATTATCAATATCCTCGCCCATGTATTTTATTATATAGTGTGTATTTTTCATTTATTTATAGTAAAATTATTTCTCATATAGTTAATATATTATATAGATGATATAAACTTAGGTAGGATGTATTCAAAATCACCACCACCAGATAGCGCTGTATAGCACTTTAATTTCTATGAATAAGTGCACTCTGTTCGAATAAAGTCAGTAACTACCTAACACTCAATCTGTGACAACGTTTGAGTAGTATGATTAAGCTAATAGATGTAAATTCTATTATTATAGTAGTCAAGTTATAAAGCTGCTTCTCTCTATGAATATAGAAAGCTCTTTAAATCCTATCCTTTCTATGTTCGAACATTTTCTTGAAGTACAATAGTACGACCTTATTTTCGGGAGCTTTTCAGCTCCATTTAAAATCTTGCTAAGAGTTATCCTAAACTCTATTTACTAACTTAGCGTCTAACCATTTATTTGGTAGACTCTTGAAAGAGCTTTACTTTTAAAGAGTATTAAATTGCAAGGTTAGTAATTGAAACAATTTAATTAGTGCTCTATAATTTGCGTCTGGTTGGTGGTGATAAATAATTTAAACAATTTGTTTCTAATTTCTTTAGAATAACTGGTGACTGTTTAAACCTGCCGGAGTTACCTCTTGATGAACTAACTCATCGCTGTTTTCAAACAATTTAGATAATTCTTGTTGGCATATCTTTTCGAAGGGATATTCCGAACACTATTTGTGAGAATTTGTGATGGTATATATGTAAGCTCTATTCTTTTTCTAATATTGAAATTATATATTCCAGATAACAAAATAAACATCGGGCAACTTCTTTTAATATATCATTATCCTTTAATTATTCTAAAAATTTCTGATCTAACTAAATAATTCTTACAATATAATGAAATTTAATTTTACAGTATTCACTTCCACACTGCCAAATAAGGCTTTTATATGTAACTCTTTATACATTTAAAAGTAATTCTTTGTCCGGTCAAGGAGATTAAATAGATACTCCAAACACATATTCTGAAAGAAAGTATCGGAGGGTTCATAGCAGATTAATAAAAATCTTGACTTAATCGTTTATGTCCCATCCATAATTATTAATATATAGTATCGGGAAACAATAAGACTAGTTGGCATAAGAATTATTCAAGATTTTCAAGCATCCATATTCCTATCTACATAAATATTATCATAAAGCTATATTTAATAATCTACATTATTATAATGACCGCTTTTCTGTCTAATCGAAGCTCTTATAATTAAATATAAGGAAAAATTACAAATTTGTGCCGGTTACTATGGGTATAATTCATAAAATCTTTGTAGCCTATTGACTTTTGAGAGTATAAAATAATCTTGATAAATCATTATATATGTATTGATAATATGTTCTTGCATTTGAATATAAACATATTATATTAATTGAATTATCAGTGGATGAACAACATATATTGCACGGATAATGTAGTAATATTTGGTTGAGGTTTCTGCGGTGTTTGTTACCACAAGTTTCATTCTGTTCAATAAAGTTTTTGTAGGTAATTATTGAAATGCTTTAGATAGTTTCCATTTTGATAAATTACTTCGTGAAAAGAATGTGGATGAGGCAATGTTGATGTTCAATGGTGTAAATAATCGACTGGATAATGAACACTGCCCTATTAAAATTAAAGCTGTTTCTTTTGCTCTTATAATAAACCATATATTTGTAGTCAGGTTTCAGGTTATGGAAGGTATTCATAAACATCAGAATCTTTACCTATTTCATAGTGTAAATATTTCTCATGTAATTTATAATTGATATAGTAATAATTATGTTACAACTCTCATTAGAAAGTCAGATCGTCATTATTATAGAAACTGAAATACTCAGTTTGGGTGTAATATTAAGACAACTTGGAATACATAATCGATCCCTCAAAACTTTGCTCACTAACGTATCTGCGGAGGCAACAGTCATCGCTAAAACTCTCACAAATTCTCAACCAATTAACTGTTCGATATTTTTATTTCATGAAAACCTTCGTTTGATATTTACACATTCGTTGATAAACGACAATGAATAATTTTTCTTTGAAAATAAAGTTAACAAACAAAAAATGAGAAACAAATATTTCTTAGGTATATTCTCACACATCTAATTAAGCCGATAAGGGTTACAGTCATGAAAAACAGCTTCCAAATCTGTACATAAATAAATTAGTTATTATCTTTCCATGAGGAATGGCACGCCCGCGCCGTCGTCCGTGATACTATGGTTGATAATTTGTTGGGTAACTTTTTCAGGCACTGTGCTGAAATTAATGAGACATATAAATGGAAAATCCTAAAATTGCATATTCTTTTAATAATTAATATTAAAATGTTGCGATGCAAATTGAAATATATATTTCTACATGTGTGTGTGATGCAATGAGAAATGTAACTTGTAGCTATGTGATCTCATTTGTGTTTACTACAGTTAATGCTGATAATGATAAGATTATATTCATGAATAATGTATTGTTCACTCTGCTCCTGTGTCAATTGTCTATACTGAAGAAGGTAAGTCACATAATATGTATTAAATAATAAATCTATTTTTTCGATGACTTTCCCTAATTCATTAAAATTTGCTAAAGTCATCCCATTACATAAGAAAGGCGTTAAATAGGAACAATTCAATTTTCGACAACATCGATTTTACCCTGAAAACACTCCTATAGTAAAATAATAGTGACGATAATTTATGAGCAAGTGCATAAATACTTTGAGGATTAGATAGGCCTTAAATCTGGAAAGTCAACATTACATTTCTAAAATAAATTATTTCGAACCCTCCACAAGTCTGTTTTGTCGATATTTTTGGACTTCTCTAAGGCATTCCACATGTTTGAATCATTCCATAAAAATGCATTACTAGGGATTTAGAGGATATATTATGAATGGTTTAAATATTATCTATATGGGTGCAAGCAGTAGCTATGTTACCTTAGGTGAAACATCTTCTAATCTTAAAGATAGTACACCTGGAGTGCCACAGGGAAGTTTGCTGCGTTTGTTAATGCTCCTGCATTCATTTACCGAACTTATAAATGCATCTAATCAATAAAATATACCCTTTTGCAGTTTTAGCTTCGACTCTAGGTCTGAGCTGGTGAACTATCATGCAATAGTTTACGCTGAATTATCTAGAATTATAACTGGCTGCAGGCAAATATTATTAAAGTTAATATTAACAAAACTAATTGAGTCTTATTTAATCATACGCATATACTAGAATTTCCTGTGGGTTCAATTGGGATTGCAGTTTTACATCTTACATCTAGAATTCAAAATTTGGGGATCATGTTAGTTAAATAACTTGCAAGATAACCAGACTCTTGGATTACTTCGTTTGTATGACACTTTAATTGCGCAATACTTAACTTTCTGTATTGAACTATGGGGCAGTACTTCTGCTTGTTACCTTGATAAAGTAATCAATAATCTGCACTAAGAGATGTCAATAACTTATCATACAAATATCTCGCACACCTCTTTTCATTTTAGAAATTTAAAAATATATAAATTCCACCAACTTGTTGAATACCGCATTCTATGGTTGATGTATCAGGCAATATTCTATAATTTAAATTCCTCTCTGTTTCTGAACTTTTCTCGGCACAGTGATGTTTACTTGTATTTTACTTGAGGCTCCACTAATTTGCTAATTCTACATTTCTTGATGTCCAAATCGCAGATGTGTGTTTTATTTCATTGGCTTATTGCAAAAATTCAATAAAAACATCTTCCTCCTTGTCGGTAATCAAGAAAACTCTTTGATGCCATAATCATGATCGATGCCAATTGGGAATCAATATATCTTGTAGACTTATTGTTATAGACTAGATGATATTAGGATTGTAATGCCCATATTAATTATAAATGCTGTCTTATATATGTTTTGTACAGTCTTCTTTTCACAATTTTGAAAACTCGATTCGGTATCTGTTACTCAACCAGCAACTTTATGCGAGATTTTTCCATTTTTATAAAATTATTGTCTTATTACTCATTACACAAGTTACCCAAAGAAGTGCACTTGCATTTTAGTTGACCACTTGATTGCTCTGAAAGCCAGTTAGAGCTTCTTGGGCCTAGATTACATAAATAACTTTTTAAAATATTTTTTTGTGTGTGTAAATATTCTTGAATAAATTGTTACATTGTTGTATGCGTAGTAATTAATAGAATGATGCCACATCGTGTATTCATATGTACAGTATGAGTAAAAAAGGCAAGTACAAAATTAAAATCGTCATAACTTTAACAAGGACCATCGTATTTTCGTGTTGCTTTCTTTGGCTAATGCAAAATTTAGCTATCTAGAACCACATTGTTAGTTTGTTTTTAAATTCTTAATAGTTTTCCTACTGGGTAGTCAAAAGTAGAGTGTTGAAAAAGTCTAGCGTGAGATATGAAATTCATAAAATATATCAAAATAGGCTTGTTTACCCAATATATTTTCAATGATACTGAAGTAACAATTGCATATTATGAAGATATAAAATAAATCTTTACTAACCAAAAACATCTATTATCCTTCATTTTTTCATGCTTTCGTTGATCTTTTGATCACGTCCGGATTAGCTTTCAAGAAATCCACACCATGCGTTATTCGTTCTTTAAAGAGGATTGTTTCACTGTTTTTTTTTTTGCAATTTTCACCAATATTTTTTTTACTTTTGTTCTCCAGAGAACATTCTAAAGAAAACGTACAGAAATTTTCAGTTCACTGTGGTAACTGGAAGTGAGTCAGGGGTGCGAATGATGGTCACACCCTGTAGTTATCAGACCTTTATATAGTAAACGCTCCACTCACAGACTAAGTTTAGTTAGTTAACACACTCTTCCATCGGGATTCTTATCATGTCCAATGATAAGGAACCCTTCTCTATCTATTCCCTATTACTTTAAAGGGGCAGTAAATTTTGTAAAAAAATGTCATTTTTTCTAATAGAACCATTGCTTAGTAAGAATAAAGCATCCATGTAGAATTGTAATGTTCAATAAAATCTAATAATGGAAATATATCAATTTATATATAATTAATTTCTTAACAAATACTAACGGTGATGGCGCCACAATCGATATCGCCATCTTGTAAGCAAACAAATGGAGATAAGTTTCTATCAAGATTCTAGCTTAAGTGAAGAGTTGGCTTTATTTTTAAAGTTATGCCTTCTTGTCTTGAATCTCTCAACCATTTTAACGCAAAAAAAGGTTAATTACTGCATACATAAATTAATATGGAAACAACAAATATACTCACGTACATACTAATGAGTGGTAATACTTCCGCTAGGTGTCGCTAATTTTATTATATACTTTTTATAAGAACATTTTAAAAATAAACGAGCATTCAAATATTACATAATTAAATATTCTGAATCAATTTGAAACAAATTTGGCGATTGTTTGATTTTAAGTTTACTATCCCTTTAATATATTTGTAGGTTGCTGTAACATGTAACGTAAGATACATAATAAAGGTGTTTACTCCACATATATTTCAATGAACCCTGTTATATTATTTTTATCTAATATAAATACTTACGTTAAACATAGGCAGCCTTACATTGGTAGATGGCTTCGTCATAGCCAGAAACGACCTTTGGTTCCCCCGAATCGATCTGATGTTGTACATATAATAGCCTCACATTCTTGGTAGATGGCTTCGTCGTAGCCATGCAGGGGGGACCTTTGGTCCCCCCGAAGCGATCTGATGAGTTTTTTGGTTTACTTCCATTATCTCCGTAACTTTTTTACTCAATTATTACTCGAGCACAATACTTAAACTTTTTGGGGGTTGGTCCTACAGACACAGTTCAGACAAAAATTTCTAGGATCGTCATGGAGCCCTTTTTAAATTTCAATATCTTAATAAGTGGGGGAAAAAATGAAATAATTAAATATTTAGATCGAAATTCAAAAATGGCTCCATGACGATCCTAGAAATTTTTGTCTGAACTGTGTCTGTAGGACCAACCCCCAAAAAGTTTAAGTATTGTGCTCGAGTAATAATTGAGTAAAAAAGTTACGGAGATAATGGAAGTAAACCAAAAAACTCATCAGATCGCTTCGGATCTCCACTGAGACCATTCAATGGCATGATGCTTGGAAATGAACTTCCCTCATTGATTCCTTACAGCAAGTGTCCTGTGTAGTGTGTACTGATCTCCATCCTACATCCATCATTCCATTGATATGTCGTAGTTACGGAAATGTCAACTGATTCAACATAAGCGTTCTTAAAATCATGCAAATTTTATAGATATAACCTACTCTTTTGATAAAAAGGTTTTAAATATGCTCGCGCAAGAGTTTTTTCATCACCCTCTACTTATGATCACCTTGTAGAAAAACTATTCAGAATATTAGAACCGACGAAAAATGAAGTTATAGCTGACAAAATTCTGTATTAGCAAAAGAAAACCACCAAAAAAATATGGTAGTTCTTGTTGAAGTTGTGATGAATTTAATTTCGAATCCGATTGTTTTGTCTCGTACTGTAAAGGGTACACAAGCTAATGATTAGTTTCAGTTAATATTCATGTAGCAAAATGCTTTAGAGTTAGATCAACTATGTAAGTAAGTTTTTAGTTATGGTTTTTATTTGATGGGGTAATCTACCTGGACCCCTCCTGTATAACAAAGATTATATCTCACTTAATTTTCTACTCCTTAAACTATACTAATGAATATAACGTTCAGGTTAGCTTTCCTTTTTTTCAGGATATAGTTATTTCATCCAATAGCGCAATGGCAAACTTTGAACATAAAGTCACTTTTCACGCATATCCCCTAAATGAAACTATGGATATTGCTGCAGATACTGCTGCTCTAAATTACTGCTCTTTATGTTAATAGTAACTTTAGTGTCCCTTATTTTTCGAAATCATATTTCAAGAATTTTCTAGAGATAGCTGTTAATGTTAAATCTAGTAACCTAGTCGCTGGTCACGGCGGATCAGTCCTCATTAAATAAATTAATTAAACTGATTTGGAAACTGTCTTTCAATGACTGTTTCTTTTTCACATAACTACATACGATTGGACAAAAACGAAGGTGATACATTATAATATATTCATATTATGAGCATTTATTAAAAAATATAAGTAGCATTTCAGAGTCATGATATGCAGTCATGAGATGCACGAATATATTAAGTGCATAAGGATGAATGTCTCATTATAATCAGTTAACTGTAGCCCTTAATATAGCGACTTACTGAATCTAAGATACTGAATCTAAGATACTGCACAGTGCACACTACAGTCATAAGCACCGCCCATACAGTAATACCAAAGCCTTGTTAATCATTTTTGAATAGAAAATTATTCTTTGGCTTTTACCAATGGAAGAGTGAGTAATAAATGAAGATTTTCATGAAGAAAAATATCGAAATGTTATTTGGTTAACATTTTTATAATCGTTTTAGTGCTAATTGGCGCGCACGCACCAGCGGCTTGGTTAGTGAGCAAACTTTTGAGGGCTAGGTTACTAGGGATAAGGAGATGCTGTACTTATTTTCAACAATGTAATGTATTCTCAGTTTGTTTAATTACATATGATAAATTGCAAAGTTCACACGGAATCGAATGTTTCTCTGTGTCATCATGAAGATTATTATCCTTCAAACTTTAAACCAATAAAATGTGTATATACACTCACCTGCGTTACGTGGATACATGGCACTGGTTCGTAAGCAGCTTCTTCCTCCCTTATGATGATATCTGGTACACGGGGATACCTTTTCTTGGTCTGGGGTACTCCAGCTCCGAAACTTTCGCCCCGATGGATGAACATTGTTTGTCTTTGATCACAGTTTTAAATGAATTTCACATAGATTTATATCAATTGTATGTGCAGATTTATTATTTGGATTTTAGAACATTTCAATATTCACTATCAGTTCGATTTCTTCTTTTTAATCACAATAGAATTTTCAGTTTCAACTTATAAAATAAATCACGATTGTCGCAGATCGAAAAACTTCTAACGATAATACGAATAAGACTAATGATTGTCACGATAAGTCCACAAGAATTAAGTTCACATTTTCACACACAGAATTACCTAAATAATGTCCACACAAACACGCAACACTGACGGTAAATCGCCACTAACGACAAACACCTTTTGTAAAATAGACGTCAATACGAGAAACTACTGACGACACAAAACACATTACACGATCTAAATATAAATCTGAAACAGTAGGTAAAATATTAGCTTATACTGAATTATTAATATATAAAAATTATAAATGATGATTAAAATATAGGTAATTTTTATTTTTTCAAATGTAAAATTCATGATACAGAATTAATTAATGAGTTCCATAGAAAAGTCATATACTATACAACACTCATATTGATTATTTTTCGGGTAAACAATCCAGCAAAATAATTTTTTTCCATCTTCACTTATTACAAGATAACAATGAATAATTAGATTCAAACCCACTGAATTTTTATCATCAGATATAATTTATGCAAGAGAGTTTCATTCGCCATCAGTTATTCAAGAAGCTATGAATAAAATTGCATAATAAAGTATGTCAGAAAAGACTGTATGTCAGAAAAGAAAAATATATCTAGTAATATATCCACATTTAACTCTTCAACACCATCTTTAAATTTTACGATTAAACATTTGTGCGACTGATAGGAAAAATTGAAGGATAAAGATGGTAAAAGTCCTATCCATCATTTGTGAGTAAAGGGTATATTGGTAAATTGATCCTTTACTAACACTAACATTAATAAGCGTGAGTAAAGAGGTTGCCGGACACTTGGCCGAATGACATTTGCACGAAGAACATTTGGACGAACGGACATTTGATCGAAAGAACATTTGGCCGCAATATTTTCAATTATAATTCTATAGGAAATAGTAGATCGCTTTTCGACTACTTAATAACCAGGTTTAAGCAAAGGTTATGCTTTTACTCTATCCTCATATACCGATGTGATGTTTTCGTCAATTTACGAATTTCAGCGAAGTTTTCCATCGTCTGGGAGTATCTGGAAATAAAGAAAGAATATAAATGTTAGGGTCAATGAATGAAAATTAATAAATTATAATAAATTCTAGAATTTGATGTTCTTCCAAATAGCACACCAGGCGCCAAATTGTGAGAATAGAATTGTTTGAAAATCAACCGAGATAAATAATTTTTGTTCCTTTTTTACTGAACGTCTTTGAACTTTTAGCAAAAGAGTAAATCGAAATATTTTCCAAAAATAAAAATAGAATATCTCGTATATTTTACAAAACTTCAAATTAATGAGAGAAAGAAAACAGCTTATATTTCAACTTGATCATTATAATATGAATACGCTAATAGATAGATATTTCAATCCTGCACGGACATTTCACATTTCGTTGCGGACAATTCGTCCACAGACATTTCACGCACGGACACTTATCCACGAATTGCTTTATTTTATATTATATATATAATTTGTATATATTTTACATAATATATTACTTATATGTATTCTTCTTTTACAGAAAAGGTTATTAGAAGCAATTTTATTTCAGAAATTATTTTTTTTTATAAAAAAAATTATTACAGTGATTATGTAATTACTGAAATAAATTAAAAAAAAACATACATTATACAAAACACCTGTACATAAAATGCTACTGATAATTACATGTGATATAAAATTTAGATATGGTTACGTTTAGGTAGTAACTTTAATTATATAATCGTAAAAACGTCCTTATTATATCGGTCTGTTCCATATTTTCTGACTTAAAATAAAATCATATTTAAAATATATTCTTTAGCCCTATTATAATTATTTTATCATGTATCTAACGTGTCCGCACATACATTCATGCTAGTTAGTACCCTGTTGGACTTGTACTCAAAATTTCCTACATATATGATTACTCTGTTCATGATTATTGCCATACGATTTTTTTTTTTCAATATGAAAGTTAAATGGGTCATTTATTTCTCATTGCTTTTATTATTCACAAATATAAGGAAAATGAATACTTTATATTTTAGAAGGTAAAACTGACTCATTATAATATCAAGATCAATACAGAGCAATGATGTACTTTGTTGAAATACTCCAATGAGCTCTGAATAAATTTGAAACCTTCACTTGCAAATCAGCATAAAAAGTCATAACTGATTTTCCAAACAACGAATCCAGTATTTACATTCACAGTTAACGTAATATTTGTTTTACTCTATGTTGTATTGATGTTTAATTTAATATGATGAAATATTATTATTCCCCAACAGAAAATAAACATACGCATCATATATCTTACTAAATACGATATATCAAAATAGCATGACTTTGTTCAGGGAAATTGTTATTTACTTTCAATATTTTCACTGATTGTAATTCACAAATCATGAATATATTCACTTACAATATAACATTTTTTTTATCATATAGTATTCACGACATCAAGAGCAGTCCACGAAACATTGTTGTCGTACAAATTGATATTTCAACTTTTCTCATAAAAAATAAACCTTGAACAATTTTGTGTGCGCCCATTTAAAAGTTCAATTTTCAGATTAAAGATCAGAATCTACAAATAAATACGACCAAATTTCGAGCACTGAATAAAACTCTCACTATAAACAAATTTTATAAGTTTGCACTACTTAATATTTTATTATGTCTGTGTAAGTAGGTTTGTGAGTCCACAGCTGAATGAGAGAATTATAATTCAAGTCTCGAGTGGCTTTCATTCAGTTGACATAAACTAAAATGAACATCAGTACCAAGTAGAGGCAAGTGGTACAATAAAATGAACTTCAGTACCAACTAGAGGCAAGTGGTACACTAAAATGAACCTCAGTACCAACTGGAGGCAAATGGTACACTACAATGAACCTTAGTACCAACTAGAGGCAAGTGGTACAATAGAATGAACCTCAGTACCAACTAGAGGCAAGTGGTACACTACAATGAACCTTAGTACCAACTAGAGGCAAGTGGTACACTAAAATGAACCTCAGTACCAACTAGAGGCTAGTGGTACCAATAAACCTTAGTACAGACTAAAGGCAAGTGGTACACTAAAATGAACCTCAGTACCAACTAGAGGCTAGTGGTACCAATAAACCTTAGTACAAACTTAAGGCAAGTGGTACACTAAAATGAAGCTCAGTAGCAACTAAAGGCAAGTGGTACACTAAAATGAAGCTCAGTACCAACTAGAGGCAAGTGGTACCAATAAATTAACTCTTCAGTTCAATATAAGTGCACTGTTATTGCAGTTTGTATTTTATAGAAATTCTGAAGATCACGAAGATAAATATTTGCATTAACCTTTTCCGATATTTTAAGCTTTTCACATATCTTATGTACATTCGGAACATAGAATATTTTTCAAGTTACTTCATTGCTATTCGTACGGGCTTAAATTAGTGACTGATGAAATGCATCTGAATAGAAAGATATGCAATCGATGAGTGTGTATCTCTTCTGATCCTCCACTGAATCTTCGTTACATCTCAATTTATGAGCTGCAATACAAGTAATTTGTTACTTTTACGAGAATTTGTAACTCGTGAATCATTCCTAGCGCCATTCTTGATTAGATGCAAACTATTTTATACGTAAACTTTGTGTAATTACTCACACAAATTGTTTAATATCAATTAATATAATTAGTTTATACCTAGATGACCTTATTATGTTTAATCAATTCATTAATATATTACACACCCTTTAATGAAAAACAGTTATATTATAATGTAATATCTGGATGGAATTTATCAATAATATTATCTTTATGTTATGACTGACAACTTTCGACCATGTATATGAAGTCCTAACCATGTATCAAGTCCTAACATTAAGAGTATTAATTATGAAGTCCTAACATTAAGAGTATTAATTATGAAGTCCTAACATTAAAGAGTATTTAAAGTCCTAACATTATGAGTAGTTCAAATCCCAACATTTTGGGTATTTCAAATCCTAACAATATGAGTATTTAAAGTCCTAACATTATGAGTTTTTAAAGTCCTAACATTATGAGTATTTAAATTTTAAAGTCCTAACATTATGAGTATTTAAATTTTAAAGTCCTAACATTAGGTATGAGTATTTCAAGTCCTAACATTATGAGTATTTCAAATCCTAACATCATGAGTATTTCAAATCCTAACATTATGAGTACTTCAAATCCTAACATTATGAGTATTTCAAGTCCTAACATTATGAGTATTCAAGTCCTAAAGTCATGAGTATTTCAAGTCCTTTTGATCGAAATGAAGCGTGAAATCAAGAGGCGTTTTTGCGCCAGTCATTTGAAAACAAACACAAACTTTTTATTTGTCAAGAGTAGGAATGATTCCCGATAGTTTGGGAATCAATAATGTTGTTAAATGAGGGAATTATTATTTTCTATTCCATGCTAAAATAATTAGTAATATTGAAATCGCATATGAGATGGATTTATTTTAATCATCGAAGGATAAGATGAAATTTTACTTCATCATTAATCATGCTTCAAAAGCACAACGATTTGGCGATAATGATTCTCAGACTTTGATTCTCTCAAAAAATCTCCCTATCGGTTTTCCTCTTTTCCATATCGAGTCGATAATCTCTTTATATTCCGATTGAAAATAGATAAAGTGAATGTTATGTTCCTTAACTTTCAGTTCATTAGATAGGTAAGTCCAAATAAGGTGTGATGTTTACATAACATCACACGTTCATAAATGTACACGTTTGTTTGTATGTATTGAATTAACGATGTAGAGTAGTGAGTGACTGTGAGTTAGTTCACAGACCAGTAAAGTAGAACTAGAAGATGTTCCAATGCTGCGTGGATGACACTGCACAATGATTTGAGATGAGAGAAAGAGAGAGAGCGCGGGAAAATGAGAACCAATCAGAGACGGTAAGTGCGTGACGTCTCAGCAATGGAAGTTATTAGGGGATACTAATATAAGTTATTTATAGTTTTTCATGAATATTTGCTTTTTGTGGGTACATTCATCTGATAATACTGTGAACATATTAATAATATATAATCATTTTCCCACCATATTAATTAACAGTGAAGACTATATACAATTATACATACCTAATAATTTATGGAGCAGTACCACACAAAAAATATTTCACAATAGATTAATAAAAAACTTATTTATTTGAAAGGTAGATATACATTTTTCTTATTTATATCATATATTATTAAACATCAATTGGCATTACAGATTATTGGGATATAAGATAAGAAAGTGAATGATTTAAATTGCTATTAGTCATCTACCTATAGGGACATTTATATTTTGAATATTTATTAGGTAGGCTACCTAGTTATCCGTCACAAGAATTCAGCTGTTATCTAAGAATAATTACTATACGACACTGTGAAGTTATAGGTACATATTGATTGAAATACTTTCTATAAGACTAACAATTGTTTAAATTTTTCTACAAAATCATTTCTAGAGCAATATTAACAGATAACCTTTCCTTCCAACACAGCAGTGGAATGTTTGCTTTTGCATTTTAGACTTTTGTGCAGGGTTGCCATACCAGACGATGTTCAACTTTTTTAGCTATTGCAACGCTAAACTTAATATCAAATTCTTTGAGTGAATCTACTCACAGGCTGTGGCTTCATGAAATTAGTTATGGGTGTTTTTCTGATTTTTCATGCATCAATAAATTGTGCTTCTTGAATTGAGATATTGTACAATGTACATAAACAATAAACATAGCTTACAAAAACATGCATCATCTTTAAGCGTCAACCATGAATGTTCAGTTTCCCATTCTTTATTATATTTTCTGCCCAAAGATTTTCTTCTATCATCTGTAGCAGTCACTTGTTTTCTGTCTAAAAACACTTCTTACAATCAAGAACACTGAACAAAATGAATGAATGCTATAGCACTATCTGACACACGAGTCACGGACAGTTACAGAATGCATACGAAACTTAACCAAAGTATAAAGATTTAGGGGTATATCGCTGTTTCCCAAACTCATATGCAAAATTATCAAATTTATCTGACCAATAGCGTTGGAGATGAGACTATGGACTGTGACGTCAATGGCGGGAAAATTGTATGCTATTCACTATGGAAAATTGGTAGGAGTTGAAACAATAAAGTCGAATGTTTAACAACTGGGAATATATTCAATTTGATTGATATTTTAACTATTAAATTAGCCATAATTAGGCAAAATTACGGTGGCTAATTTATAAAAAGAATTCTTAGCCACGTTCAATTGAAATTAGCCACTTTGGCTAAAATTAACCACATCTGGCAACCCTGCTTTTGGGGTGAATAGTCACCAGTGAACAACAAATCCGAACATGTTCAAATTAAAGAAAAATCAATTATATAAGATTCTATATGAATATCTTGAAAAAAAAGGAATATGAATATCTACCATCACAAAAATATAATCTTCTCATCATAAAATATAACTAAAAATAACAAAAAAAAATGCAATAGCAACTTGTACTAAGAATGACTGAAACGTCACGCACTTACCATGTTGACGTGCTAACAGTCGCTAGATATTTAAAATTACTGTATTGGGACATCTAGTTTCTATTTTACTGGTCTGTTGTTAGTCGTTGAAATGCAGTAGCTTCGAGAGGTTGTCTTCCGCCATTAACCTGGTGGGGGTTCGGCCAGGAGCAACCCCCCCCCCAATCATGAACCCCCCTAGCTCATAAGGCCACGAGCTCCCCCCTCTCCTCCTCCCTGTTTTTTAATCCTTATTTACCTAGTTAAATAAATGAAGAATTACTTAGATAGAAATAACTGAGAGTTGCTAATGTAGTTTGTTGCATCCGCTAGTTTGTTGTACTGCACACTTCATGATTGTTTAATGACCTGGCAGGGGGGTTCGGGAGGCGGCGCGCCCCCCGATATACATATATTTCATGTTAAATCAGTAATAAACTACAAAAGTGTCGGACTACTGGGGCATCGGACTAGTGGGGCGTCGGACTACTGAATAGTAACCACAAGGGTCAACACTCAAATGAACAGTTTCTTTAACGTATGAAACAAATGAATATGATAAAAGTGTTTTAGTTCTGAGAAAACATCGTTAGTGAAATTAATTTTATCAGGAAATAATATTCTAATGCATAGTCCAGTACGTTTCCCAACCTTTTTTCAAGGCGACCCCAATTATGCACCTCAAGCCATAACCGCGACCCCACTATGTTTTCTGTTGAATGGCACGAGCAATACAGTGCAGCCTCTTTTAGGTTAACTGCATTTATATAAACACTGCGTTCTATCAGAAGCGTCATTTATAAATTGTGAATTGGGAGAACTTAAATTGCTTCAAATCGCATTATGTATACGCCATTTTGCTCTTAAAGAATGGATTTTTATCACCCTACCAAAATTCACCTTGATCTTCAACCATCTTTATTCTAATTTTTTTTAACTCTAGAAGAAATGAATCATCCTGCAGTTTGCCAAAACACCTTCTCCTTCAAATGTATGCCTGGAATTCATGCTTCACTTGAAGATCAGTGGAAGGATGGCTAAATCTTACCATCTGAAAATATTCACAAGAGTATGCGATCTTTTCAATGAGACTGATTCCATCCACAAGAAAAAACAAGTAAAAACAAAACAAAAAGAACAGAAGCAGTGATTCAAGAGGTGAAGAGTTTATTTGAAGAAACGCTAAGTTGCTCTCACAGAAAAGCTTTTCAGCAAATGTCTCTCAAAATCACGTTTTACAGGATCGTCAGACATGAACTTCGTTTTACTTTTTAACATTACTCTTCAGTTCAACCATTAACTGATGTCACAAAGCACAGCGAAGGTAGTTTTGTCAGTGGATTCTGCAGAAAGTAGAATCGTATGGACTGACGAGAAGCTCTTTTGCCTCCATCAAAAACCACATCGTAAAAACTACTGAGTGCGAACAAATGAAAATCTTTGAAATATCTGCAATCAAATGATAGGTACATTACTTTCATCTGTTATTGGTGTTTCATACTTCAGATTGCTCCAGCATTATTTGGCCCAGACTGCGCAATTATAAAACTAGTTCCACACTTTGGTGGAAGCAAGACGGTGATCCACCACATTGAATAAATGCAGCTCTAAAATTTGTCAATGAAAAGTTTCTTGGCCGAGTAATTTGCAGAATAACGGAAATCCCTGGCCAGCATAGTTCAGATATCAACCCTTTTGACTTTCTCTTCTGGGCTGCTACCCAAAATTACGAGTTTATATGGAAAACCTAGATTCCATTGAGGATGTGTTCAAAGCTTTGGTGAAGGATATAAACCATGATAATTTCAAGAAAGTTTGCAAGAATGTTATAAATCGTGCTTCGTTCTGACTTCAGTCTGGAGGGGGTCATTTTCAACAACTTTTGAAGGACATCAGAATATGTGCCTCATACGATATATTACAATAAATATCTAATAACCATAAAATTACATTATTTTCCATTGAAGTGATGAATCTATAATGGCGTTTGACGCATTTAAAGTTCTCCCAATTCACAATTTAAAAAGGATATTTCAGAAGCAACACAGTGTACAGTGTACACTCAGTGGTTCTGCCATACTATTGAATTTTTATTTGGATGCTTTGGCGACCCCATGAAAAGCGCTTAGCGACCCCACTTGGGGTCGCGACCCCAGGTGGGGTCTGGTGTGCATCCAAATCAGAACAAAATCAAAAGCATTCTTGAGGCGCCTGAGCCTAAAGAAGTTAAAACAAGTCTAAGCTTTTCTTGGGTATCCGGTAAATTCATCGCGGTAAATTCATCGCCGTAAATTCATCGCATGGTAAATTCATCGCATGGTAAATTCATCGCGTGGTAAATTCATCGCATAGTAAATTCATCGCGTGGTAAATTCATCGCATGGTAAATTCATCGCATGGTACATTATAAAATTAAATTGAGAAACTTAAATATACTTTTTGCAAATCATCGCGTCGACCTTACTTTATTTTTCGTTGTATTATGGTAACTTGTTTGTATGAATCTGTGTTATTAGTTTATTTTAAATGATTGGATTTTAGTAATAAAATGTCATATCATTTTCGCATGTATATCATTCAATTAATATTTAATTTAAAATATTTAATATGTGAGTATACTTGCATTAATTTATTATTTTATAGTTATGCATATTTTTCTTAATTCAAATCACCCCCAAAAATAGTTTCCTTATATTTGTCTGTCTGTCTGTCTGTGCTCTGTCACGCTCTGAATACATAGAGTTATGATAAACTACACATACGGTTTGAATAATATTCAGAAATTAGGCTAAATATGTTAACAGGTGGTAGCATTAATACCAATTCTTATATGAGTGCAATAAATGATTATAACTGTAACTGAATTAGAAATTATTTAAAATCTGTAGTGAAAGTTTATAAAGAACTATTTGCAACATCTGTCATAAAATTTATATAGTCTATGACTCATCAGTCATATCTATGATATAATTATTATAATATAATTATCCTTTTCCAATTGATAACTTACATTAAATCTGAGGACACGGACCAAAGTGTTGATAATTAAATTACACAAATATTGATAGTGATGCAATTGAGAACACGTTATTCTTCACAGGTAATTACACTAGTTTATAATATTTCTCAAATTACGTATTTGGGTAGCTACTCATAGTTTGAAGAACAACATAACTGTAAATGCTACTCCTCTTTGAAAATATGATCAGCAAAGCATAATTGCCTAAGTAAATTTGAAGCAGGTTTTCTAATTATTTAATTGGTATTGATTACAATTTTTTTTATAAAAGTAATTTAGATATATTTTTTGTGCAGTTGAAACGATAGAATTTAATCTTTAATATTAACAGTTTGATTTAGCAACATATCCATATATTATTTCATGGACTGACAAATGGGCCACGACAATTGAACATTAGGCACTACGACAATCAGACCCCGCACAATTGGTCCTACGACATGCTAACATTTTTGGAACATACAAGTCGAATTAAATTTAATGTGAATTTGTTGAAACCTGTTCAGTGTTCAACATAGAAGAGTTTCATAAATTAGTATTACAAAAGGTATTTTCACAATCTCATTTTTTCAATACAACTCTTCAATTTTTCTAAGTTCAATGTAACTAAAATTTTAAAATCCACATGACATGATTCAAGTTAATAAAAAATATTTAAATACTTCAAAGATGAAAACTGAAACATGAGATTAGTATACAAATGTGATTTAACGGGCTTGCTAATATACACCTTACCAAGTATATCAAACGAATTATAAAGTTACAAACAGATTTTTAGAGAATATAAAACATATTTCAAAGATAATATTGTCACTACCCTAATAATAACAAAGTAACTCTTCTTTATTGTGTCTTCTGCCCAATTTTTTCTGGGTTCAATTGTTTTGGAGCCCAATGGTCGTGGGCCCAATTGTCCTGGGGACCAATTAGCCTGGGGCTCAATTATTGTCCTTGGCACAATTGTCGGTGCATCATATTGTTTGTAACGTTTCAATGTCTTTATAAAAAAATCATCTTTTATTTACCTCTCTATTATTTGTATTATCTACCTTCCTTTTTTATATGTCATCGATGATTTACTATGCGATGAATTTACCATGCGATGAAATTACCATGCGATGAATTTACCATGCGATGAATTTATCATGCGATGAATTTACCACGCGATGAAATTACCATGCGATGAATTTACCATGCGATGAATTTACCGCGATGAATATGAATTTACCCGCGATGAATTTACACTGATCCCTTTTCTTGGACTATGTAATTATTATTCTCGTTTCATTCCAAACTTTGCTCAAACCATGAATCTATTGTACACTTTGCTTCAGAAGAATTCTGTTTTTAGATGAACTTCGGCACAACAAGATTGTTTTAAAGGGAGTGTCGCACTATTTTAACTTATTTTTGTCCGAAGTGTGAGATGCTTGATTTTCTCAGATTTGATTATACTATAAAAAAAGACAATTGTTTATACTTAAGACGTGTTTTTCAAATTCCCCCTTAAAAACCCAGCGATTTTTTTATTATTTTACTTGACGAGAAATATATGTTAATAACCCTACTAATCTAGGCCCACTAAACTATCGGCTGGTGCCGGCTTACCAACTCTATAAAATAGAAACTCTCTATAAAATAAAAACTCTATAAAATAACACCAACTCTTACAAAATTCAACGAATCGACCCTTTTGTATCTTTTTCATAATACCCGTCATTGACTCATACATTGGTCTACACAAAATAATAATTAGCCATTAAAATTAAAATAACAAGCGAAGATGAAACACTATTTTTTCTTATGTATAACTTTAATATGGACGAGGCTAGCCACTCTGCACGGAGCTCAATGTGCCTAATTTTGGCTCACCACTGAACGACATTCCTATAATTTTAACAAATGCTTATAATATGAGTATCTTACCATTTATCACTTTCGTTATTGTCTTATCATGTGTAATTATGAGGAAGAGTAAATGTAATGAATAGACCGCATTCAAATCGGATTACAATTTAAAATATTGATAACCAGTCCCTAGCTTTCTAGGGCCAAATAAGTTTTATATTAGATTTGGAGAGTATGATCAGCTAAATTTATACTGTCTTCCTCTTCTAAAGCAAACATGAATATTCAGATATTGAATTATATATAATTCCATCTCCAATCGAGGATTTCTACTGACCTCAGCTGTTGAATATTCATAGCTATGAGCCGATCAGATGAGGGAATAATGTCAAACCAACCATGAAATTGGGACTGTCATTGCTTGGTTTAAAGGGACTGAATGAAGAACGGTACAATTTCTCAAATACTGTCGGAAAAATAAGATCGATGATAAAAAGAATGTCGTAATTTATCATTAATAAATTTTAAAACACTTACTTCGTCAGTCATTTCACACAATATGATAGTGACTGAAAATATCATGATAAAATACTATTAAATAAACCTTATTGTACGATCTGCTAATTAAAAATTGCCCGACAGGTAACAGCCACCTTCGAATGAAAAATGTCCAAATTATTGCATTCGGAAAGGAGAAAGGGATTTATAGAGTCTGAAGCCAAACTCATTTAGTGAACTTAATTGAGATTTTTTTGGTAATTTAAAAAAGAGGTTTATGGTCAAGTAAATAGATTTATAATTATAACGGGTGAGATAAGTTTGAATATTCTATATAGTTTTATTATAATTTGTTTTTGACAACGTTCCTACACATTTAATAATTATCTCATATAATAAGAATTTATTTAAGAAATGGCAATAATGAAGAAAATGAGAGAAAAATATCAATTTATTTTTTCAAATCATACTTAAAATACATTCATATTGAAAAAAGTACATGCTGTTTTCCATTAATGTAATTTTAAAACATAAGAAATCTTTGTAAATATTATGAATTTACATCCTATTTCCTAACCAAAATATTCTCTTGTATTCATTATTTTAATCGGAGCACCGACAATTGGGCCCAGGACAATGAGGCACCACGACAATTAGGCCACGAAAAATAGAGCCCAGAAATGTTAGGGCAGCATACACAATAAAAAAGTGTTAATTGGTTTCTATATGCCTTATCTCTGAACAGAAAATGTAATAGTTTCAGTAAAACTAGTAATTATACATGAAAATATTATGGTACAATTAAAATAATATATTTTCCATAACAAGATTTTTATTTATTTTAGGAATATTCTTTATTTTAAATATGCCGAAGATTATATTTTTTTGCAAAAACTATATTGTCACAACACTAGTTATTGCAATTTTAGCAATAGACTTCAAATAAATTTATGCAGTAGACTCTGATAAAAGAAACGCAAATAATACAATTGTCTTGGGATCCAATTGTTCTGGGACCCAATTCTCTTGCGCATAATGGTTGGCGGGCCCAATTGCTAGACCAAAATGTCGAAGCCTAAGGATCTTGGGCCCAATTGTCAGTTCACAATTTTAATCATTCATTTAATTCTTTAATATGGAGAGTTTTAATGACATAAAGGTGCAATTTGCTCATCACAATATTCAAACTCTTCTTTTTCCTAATCCTAACGACTGTGATGAACATATTACATCAGTTCTCACCTATAAGTCATTTGGTTCTGAGTAAGCTCACTCAGTCAGCCGCAGATCGTCTTACGAATAACACCTAATATATTTACTCTCAGCTAACCTTGGTTTAGCAATACACTGTTTAGTATAGGGTGCTTGAAGTACAGTTGTGTAGAAACTATATCTTGTGTTGCTATTAACCTTACCTATTGTCATTGAGTAAAGTGATCTATAAGAAAGAAAAGATCCATAGTTAATAGTATAGTGAGCAGAGCTTTGGCTGTTGACCCTAAGAATAATACAAGTTCAGAGTAACCAAAATTAGACAAGGCGTAATTCCCGTTTAAGTAATCAGTATTCAGTACTATAGTAAATACCCACCACAGTTATACAGATGCCAGAAAAGCCTATCACACGACTAATGAAGGACTTCAGGTTATCCTATTTCAGATTTCAGGACACGCTCTCCTTTCCTACAATATCTTCTCTCTTGTGATCCAAAATGAATTTGGAGAAATGGTTAAGAAGAATTAATTAGTTTTATCTATAAAATATTCTGTTATGATACACAAATTATGTAAGTTTTTGGAAACACAATCACATTTTCGATTGTAGAATTACAACATTAAATTATTTTTTGAAGGTCCTCTCCACTTTAATTTATAAAATTTAGAATTTCCTTATATATTTAAAGCTAATGGTTATATAACATACAACAATTTGAAGAAAGGAAATAGATCAGGTATTCTGTTCATAATTAATTATATAAGAAATATTCAGATTCAACACTTACACTTTCTAAGATTAAGATTCTAACTTATCACGAGTTATCGTAAATTTAATAGTAATGTTTTTTTTAGTGTAATGGTATTTTGATAGTGGTATTGGAAGCCATTTATAATATGTTTAAAACTCTTTATTATAATTTTGAATTTGTCAAAGATAATGGACCTTTTTTCTTCGCTTGAAATTCTGAAGTTAAAAGAAAGATTAAATTACATATTATGATAGAAATAAGTAACCAAATTTGAAAAGTTTTGAAGTTTTCAGTAACCTTAGTTCTAATGATTGGAGTAACAAAAAAAGTTAGAGTGCAGGGGACCTTTAACACAAGTGGAAAATCTACCTAGAAGAAGAGTATTCTGTTATTTCACTAATGTAATATCTAATAATAAATCCAACAATTCACTAGATTCGATCATAAGAACACGAAAAACTTTCTTCCTATTAGTAGAGTCCCTGAATTCATTCTAGAATAGGATTGGGATTTATATTTAATTTATTGCGCCTCAAAGAGTGAAGACAGTTTGATGAGAAAATTGAGAGGAAATTAAACTGTTGGGAGGGAAATTATTGGTGATGGATGAAAAGAATATTCGATTTTGAGGCACTTGATCAGGTATTGAAATGACATTAATATGAATTGGTTATGAAATCATGGCATTTAACCTTTGATAACATATTATAAATAAAACATGTATTCAATTTTACTTTCATGAAAACAATATTAATTTACTCGATGAAACTAAGAGCACTCTTTTGCTAATGTCAGTTGTCCAATCATGCAATCAGTTGAACTTCATATATAAAATTTATTGCAGGAAATTCAGATATGAAACCTTGAGGTGGAGAGACTTTGAACTAGCGTGGAGGAAGGATTGATGCATTTTAGTAAATCGAATGCAATTACATTTTAAATATTTAAGGGACTATTAAGTAAATGGTACATAAATCGAAAGATACCAAATGATTGACATTTCCAATTTTGAAATTACACATTACAAAATTAGAACTGAATTAATTTAAGAAAAATTATAGATGTTGCAAATAAAGAAGTCCGATCATAGTATAAGCCTCAAAAATATATTTAATTTTTTTTACCCATTTTCGTAACTTCGTCTTCAGCGTCAGCATAGATGCTCCTTTCAATAAATTCCTTCTCACAAATCTACCCTGAAAAGAAATGAATATCAGTAGATGACGTTCTAAAGTTCAATTTAAGACAAAATTTAGATTAAATTCAGAAAAATAAACAATATATGTAATATCAAAAAAAATTCTAACCAATAAATGAAATATATGTATTTATACAGTGCATCGATTATATTTTTGTAGAAACATTTTTTCTATTATTTTTTTTGCAACAGCTTTTAACGGTATTAGCCTCTTCGAAAAAGATTTATTTATCTATTTATTCTCTTGACTTAGAAACATTAGATGTGAAATTGTAATTCCTGTTATAATAACGTTTTATAACTAAACAATGTTACTAAACTGTTGAAAGTTATTAACAATATGGTTTTAATATCCTAAAATTTGAAGTTAAATAAAAGTGCGCTAACTGGTTTTTGGTATCGGTCACTAAAATAAAACTTAAAGAAAAAAGTTTAATCGATTCATCTAAAATGTTGTACAGGTATAGAACAAATGTTAAGAAACAAAATGTGATTTTCCATTTATTTGTAAGTTTAATAGTTTTTGAATTAAAGTCCTTGAAATTTGGTTATCGTTTTTTTTATACTAAAATTTTATGTTCAAATTAATTCTAAGAAAGGTTAAGTTTACAAGCGCATTACAATTCACCCAAAATAAAATTATAATATATTGCATGGCAGTTGTCCTTGAGCCGTTAACGACCACTTCCCGAGTACTGTTGATGTTATGGCACTGCAACGGTCCTCTATAATACCTGAAGTTTCAAAATACATTCATAGTTATTAGAAACAATACTGTGGTATAATAATTCTATGGAAAAAAGAGGTAAGTTTATTAAAAGACAAACATGATATATGGGTAAAATAATATACAATACACCTCTTTACTGCATCTGCTAAAATGTTATTACAGTTGTAATAGAGTGTTCTGAATGATGAAGGACATGCAAGAACTGAAGAAAAGTACATCGGAAAAGCCATTAAAGTTAAATTAGAATAAAAACGAACATTTGACGTTGATGTTAAATTGCTACAGTATTCAACACTGATGTCAATTTCATTTTCCATTATAATTTGTTAGGAAATTTACCTATTGCAGTCTTGCGTATTTAACAGGCCATAACAGTTTGTCGAATTAACTTTGAACATTATCCAATTATTCTAATAATTAGCAGCAGCATTTGACGAATATTGATAAATTGAAAGCTTCAGATCACTGAGATTGAATGTCGTTAGTTAATTGATTATATTATATGAAATGATTTAAACTCAGAGTATATAGTATATCTTGAATTTCCATGAACAAATTATGGTTGCACTGTCGAAGATTTAGGGGTCGGTATTTTAATCTCCTAATGTTTTAGAAAAAGAATTTAATAAGAGATGTATTTCCAAATGTGGAATTGCATAACTACATTTTTTAGAGAAACTGAAAGAAATATATTAGAAAGTTCACATTTAATTGATTTCACATTTTATACTGTAAAATTGACATACTTTTCTGTTCTTTCTTATTTTGATTATTTTATATGCTGTTGACAAAATAAATGTATATAATTCAATAAATACCTAAATACACAAAGATGAGGTCAATAATAATTTTCTCACCCCAAAACATTCATATTGAAGAAAATTTAAATTATTGTTTGAAAATACATATTATGGGAGAAATACGACCAATTAAGAGAGAAAGTGTTAAGTTACATTTTATTGGAATAAAGTTTTCTCTAAATTTCAGAAAGTATTAATATAATTATGTAAATGATATATAATTATTGATAATCCTCTTAGCTGCCGAATCAGTAAAACAGTTAAGTGTGAGAGTCACTTTTCTGCAGTGAAAGAAGGAGTGGTAGTCAAAAATATACAGTAACTCCTTCTTTCTTCATCTCATTTAATTAAAATACTGATCGAAACAGGTTTGTTCCCTGTAATGTATTCATTTTGTGTCACATGTCATTTAACTGAATTAGTACTAATTAAAACAAATGTCTCGACAACACAGAGCTGCCTGCACTCATTACTTTACCGTGAATAAATTGCAGAGGTGTACTTTGCACTGTAATGAACACATTACATAATTATGTGATACTAATTACCTATATTAGGGACAGAAAAATAATTGAATTGGTGATATAACTACAGGTATCCCCGGCTTTAGTTAGCAAATCACAACTCAGTTTAATTAACATCATACTGTAACTAAAGCGAAGCAAGGTAACAATAAATTTATAATTGTCCCACCTTGACTATACATCTCATTTTATATGAGATATAATAACAAAAAATTTATTATAGAATTAGAGTCACAGTTTATAGTTCCTATTACTGTGGTTAAAGAGATTTTTACGTGTTCGAAAATATGGAACCATGCGATAACACAGAACTTACCTATAAACTAGGTCATGTTGAATTTATGAACCAATTGCTTCTAATAACCTCATCTGGATTATAATATTAAAGTTTTTGATAGTTACCGTGAATTAATCACAAAAATTGTCTCTGTTTTCTCTGTCTACGAACGGTACTTATTTCGAGACATGACTTGAAATAAATACCACTTTTATTAAAGTGAGTTGTACTTAAAGCGAGGCCTGCCTGTATGTGTTTGTTTAAAGAAAATAAATGATCAGTTGGTTTTGTTAAAGCAAAAAATATATAAGGAATACATATACCATAGTATATGTATTGATTATGCAATGTCAAATATTTCTAACAAGTAATGGAGCTATAAGCTTTAATTGGTACGCCATACAACAATCTACCCGCACTAGTAAATCTATTAATTAACAAAGTCACAATAATATCTACTAAATCCTGATGCCTTATTTCAACATTTGCTCAGATTTTCTTACTTATGTAATATACACTCCATAGTTTCATTACATGTTCTCTGTACTATTACCGTTGTATGTATTCTAAGACTACTTTATCATCTTTATTTTAGTGTACCTGTTCAAATTCTACTTCAAAAAATTTATTCGTAACTTAGTTTAAGGCTTGCAGAAAATAAATACCGACCTAATTAAGCTTCAATACTCTGCTCATTGGACTTAAACTTATAACCCGTAATTTTAAGCATATCCAAAGATGTATAATATCGTTAATAATATAATTTATTAGTAATAATATATTTATATAATTATGCAATTCTATAAATAATTGAATACAAATATAATAATAAGGTAAAAATATAAATAATTGGTGATAAAGATGTATTTTCATGAAAGAAAGAGTCAATAACAAAAACATCAATTCAATGCAAAATAGTAGGATTTGATTTGTACTACTACCATATGGAAATATATTATTCCTATTATGAACTTTTTTGAGTTTATAGTCCTCGCACAAGCCCTTTTTATTTACCTTTTATAATTCGTTGCAGGATGTTTAATTTTTGTCGTAACTCTTAACAGATTATCATTAAATATGCAGAAAAAATAAACAAATAAATCTGTGTTTTTAGAAAATTCCTAGGTTTGATATTTTGTAAATTATAATAGTTTGAAAATGGGTTTCCCTTTTTTTGCGACACCCTGTATATGTTATTTCTTTTCCATTCTATAGTTAGGGGTGTAAGAATATTTTTATTCAAATTGAATTAAATTGAACAAAAAACTATGATTGAATAAAAATATGGTTTGATATAAGATATTGCTTGTGTAAATACGTGCCCTCACCACCATGATATCATAATGTAAAAAAACATAAATACGAGCACCAACAATTTGGTCTTATTGATTGAAGTCGTTATAACCAATAATATCTCAATGTCAATAAAATGTTCAAAGACTATGATGCCAAAATGTCAGGAGTTTTAAATTCCTGTTAACCTTAGCATTCACATTACATAATAAACTATTCTTTGGAATAAACAACATATTTGAATATATTGTTTGTTGCAAAAGAGAAAACATTAACAGTTTAACACACTGCATATTCAATCTATTGTCAAGCCATATTTCAAACATACTAAAGAAATGTTCTACAAATAAGTAATTCAATACTGGTTAGAAATAGACAACCATCTAATGACTTTGCAAATAAAAGTGAAAACCTTGATAAAATTTTATAGTCTTTCATCTCGAAGGGAAAATCTTTGGATATCCATAAGTCATTTAGGACTCATTAGGATTCTGAAAGAAGGAGATTAAGAAAAGAGAAAGAATTTGCATAATCATCTCCTATCTCTCTTGTGATTCAAGTACCTAAACAAGTGATTAGGAATTACTCTCATCAGGTATGTATTTTTTAATCTGAGTTTGAACACTTGAAGAGGATCAGTATTGAAAATTACAATTGCAATTTTCGTAAAGTTTAGTTTCTACACAAGATAAATTATAAATTAATTTTGTTTGTTTGAACTTTGCGAATGATATCATTATATAGGTTTTAAACACAGAAGTATTAACTGAGGTATTACCAGACACAATAACTGAGGTATTACCAGACACAATAACTGAGGTATTACCAGACACAATAACTGAGGTATTACCAGACACAATAACTGAGGTATTACAAGACACAATAACTGAGGTATTACCAGACACAATAACTGAGGTATTACCAGACACAATAACTGAGGTATTACCAGACACAATAACTGAGGTATAACCAGACACAATAACTGAGGTATTACCAGACACAATAACTGAGGTATTACCAGACACAATAACTGAGGTATTACTAGACACAATAACTGAGGTATTAACAGACATAATAACTGAGGTATTAATAGACACAATAACTGAGGTATTACCAGACACAATAACTGAGGTATTACCAGACACAATAACTGAGGTATCACCAGACACAATAACTGAGGTATTACCAGACACAATAGCTGAGGTATTACCAGACACAATAACTGAGGTATTACCAGACACAATAACTGAGGTATTACCAGACACAATAACTGAGGTATTACCAGACACAATAACTGATGTATTACCAGACACAATAACTGAGGTATTACCAGACACAATAACTGAGGTATTACTAGACACAATAACTGAGGTATTATCAGACACAATAACTGAGGTATTACCAGACACAATAACTGAGGTATTACAAGACACAATAACTGAGGTATTACCAGACACAATAACTGAGGTATTACCAGACACAATAACTGAGGTATTACCAGACACAATAACTGATGTATTACCAGACACAATAACTGAGGTATTACCAGACACAATAACTGAGGTATTACTAGACACAATAACTGAGGTATTATCAGACACAATAACTGAGGTATTACCAGACACAATAACTTAGGTATTACCAGACACAATAACTGAGGTATTACCAGACACAATAACTGAGGTATTACCAGACACAATAACTGAGGTATTACCAGACACAATAACTGAGGTATTACTAGACACAATAACTGAGGTATTACCAGACACAATAACTGAGGTATTACCAGACACAATAACTGAGGTATTACCAGACACAATAACTGAGGTATTACCAGACACAATAACTGAGGTATTACCAGACACAATAACTGAGGTATTACCAGACACAATAACTGAGGTATTACCAGACACAATAACTGAGGTATTACCAGACACAATAACTGAGGTTGCCAAGCAACGTACAATTAATAAAATAAATTACAGATAAATTCTCAATGTACTCTTAATTCAACATAGAGTGAATAGAGTGAGTAGAGTGAATAGAGTGAGTAGAGTGAATAGAGTGAATAGATTGAATAGAGTGAATAGAGTGAGTAGAGTGAGTAGAGTGAAGAGAGTGAGTAGATTGAGTAGAGTGAATAAAGTGAATAGAGTGATTAGAGTGAAGAGAGTGAGCAGAGTGAGTAGAATGAATAAAGTGAGTAGAGTCAGTAGTGTGAGTAGAGTGAGAAGAGTGAATAGTGTGAATAGAGTGAATAGAGTGAATGGAGTGAGTAGAGTGAATAGAGTGAATGGAGTGAATAGAGTGAGTAGAGTGAATTAAGTGAATAGAGTGAATAGAGTGAGTATATTGTGAATAAAGTGAGCAGAGTGAGTAGAGTGAGTAGAGTGAATAGAGTGAGTATATAGTTAATAGAGTGAATAGAGTTAATAGAATGAATAGAGTGAATAGAGTTAATAGAGTGAATAGAGTGAATAGAGTGAATTAATGAATGTGTCAAAGTGTGGAGATAGTATCTTCACACTTTGATAGTGTATACTCATACAACCAGATTGAAATTTATGGTAGGACCGCCAATGATTTAGAGAAAATATACAAATTCTCTTTTACTCTCACTTTTACAGTACCGGTCATTTACGTTCTAATGCATTGTATGCATAGATAAAACTGTATCAAATACGCCGACTTAACTTATATGGGTCTAGGACATTTCGTCCACGGACAGTTCGTCCACGAACATCTCGTCCACGGACAATTCGTCCACGAATTGCTTTATTTTGTATTTTGAAGTGCATATGGGATATATTTTATTTTATTTGTTACTATTACATTAATAGCCAGGTATAAATATATAATCTCTATATATAATACGCTACATCTGTCTGTGTGTATGTGTGTTACTTGGAGCAATATTACTCACGAACGGTTTGACGTAGAGACTTGAAAATTCACAACTTTTTAGAAAGTCGTGTCGAATTAAACGTGTTAAAAGGATTTTTCGAAATTCAAACGGGTTTTCGAATTATTAACACTTGATTTATAATGGGATACATAGGAATTAATTCGACATACTTTCCAGGATATTTTCAGAGACTATCCAACAGAATGGGATTAAATTTTCTGGAAACCTCTGGCCTATGGTCCTACAGAACGATATTGATTTGTTTTACGAAATTCGAACGGGTTTTTCAATTATTCGAATTTTAAGTTTTAATGGAATACATAGGGATTTAATTCAAATCGCTGAATACATGGTAACATACGAAATAAATGAAAAAATTAAATTTACAATAATCGAATCGAAAAAATATCTACAATATGTAAAAATGGTCTACATACAAAACTAACTGCGTTTACCGTTTTTCGAAATTCGAAGTACTTTTCGAGATATGACGATAATTAGAAAAGGAAAAATATAATCCTACGCTGGTTATCATTTTTCCTCACGAAAATAAATGACACATTTTGCACGATTGAAAATTTATTAATTAATTTTGATATTGACTGGTGGGAATATGAATAAATATTCGAAATAAATGATATTTAAAATGTATTCAATCAAATAATAACGAATTTTACATAATTAATTATATTAATTCAATTAAATGAAATTAATGAATGGAATGTCAGCTGCTACCTATATGGGGATTTTAAATTTCTTCTATTTTAAGCATTGAACTGATCGATGTAGCTAATTATTTTACTCTTTCATAATGTGATTATTTATTCGGATAATTTTTAATATCTGTAATTTGTAGTTATTTAAAAGGTTATCTTACATAATAATTTATGATGTATACGACAGTATTCTACATAAACTGATGACGTCACGGGACGGAAAATTACTCTTTACTTGTACCTAATTAACATGAAATGTAATGGAAAGCAGGTTGTGTAATATATATGAACAAACGCAATTAGTAATGTTTTTAAATAATAAAAAAATATATATAGGTGTATATTTATATGCACGATACCGTGCATTTTGCACGGGTACCCACTAGTATTATTACAGTGATTTAATTAAGCCGAAACATTTCATATGAACACATAAAAATGAACACATAAAATGTTACAGTTATGAAATTAGATATGCTAAACGAGGTGATTGTATCATTAAGTTATTTACCTCCTGTAATATTTTGCAGTATCCAAAATATGGAACTGAAATAATAGGGTACTAACAAGACTAAAAGTGGAAACGTAAGAATGAGAATAAAATAATTTTCAATAGAGGTAAATATAAATTGTTTTGTACGCTTTTATTATGAGTCCGAAAATATGGAACAGTCCGAAAACACGGACGTGTTTACGTTTATATAATTTAACGTAACACTAAAAGTACCAATAACTAGCTATTTATTTTATATCACATTTAATTATCAATCAATTATTGTTCAGTAGTATATTCTACATTTATGTATTTTGTGTAGTAACTGTTGAAAAAAAAAATCTGTCATAAAAAACTAATCTCTAAACCAATATTGCTTCCAATAAGCTAATCTGAGTACTAATATTGATGTTTTTGGTAGTTATTGTTAAAATACACTGCAAATAATTTTAGTTATTGTAAATATGGAAAAAAATGTTTCCGTTTTCTTTCTTCTTTACTATAATATCTACGAGACATGCCTTGCTATTATTACAGATTTTATAAGACCGTAGTACAATAAAAGCGAGGCCCACCTGTATTCATTAAAAAAGTATTCAGTTTAATTATTTTCCTGTTGCCGGCCAGTAAGAGCAGGAGAAGAAGATTGCGATTAAAATTACGGCAAAGACCATCAAAAATGGGTGTTTTTATACTTTTATATTGCAGAATATTATAAATAATATATAATAATTGATATATACACTACACATTATAATTATTATACAAAAATAAAGCATTTCGTGGACGAATTGTCCGTGGACGAGATGTCCGTGGACGAATTGTCCGGTGGATGAAATGTCCGTGCACGAACTTGGGTAGGTATTTAATTTGGAAAAACCATGCAACAGCTCGGCTGTAAAATGACATTTTAAATGATTCTATATACAAATTATTTTCTCTTCACGGCAAATGCAATTCCTTCAATTTCTTTTGTAGGCTTGAATATTCCTAAGTCATTCCAGGGGCCGGTACACCACAAATACTAAAAGTTTCTCCATTAAAATTCCTTGTGACTTCCGGAGGCACAAAATTTCTCTTTTTTTCCTAATTATTGTGCTTCATGGATATTAAAACGCCATGAAACTCGAAGATGAGAAACGAACTAAATTGCACCAAAGATTGAAAGAGAGGAGATACGAACTAAATTGCACCAACGATTGAAAGAGAGGAGAAACGAACTAAATTGCACCAAAGATTAAAAGAGAGGAGAAACGAACTAAATTGTACCTATATTGAAGGGAGTGTCTAACTTTTATAATTTTCTTTGGTTTGAAGAGTGAGATGCTTGAATTTCTCAGATTTGATTATACTATAAAAATAGACAATTTCTTATTTAAAACATTTTATCAAATCCTAAGTCAAAAATTGGAGATAGAATAGGCTTTAGAAGTTGAAAATTTGTGGTGTTTAGAACAGCCAATTTTCGATTTTTTTTTACCAGTACTGTATTGATTACATGAAAAATACAAGAAAAAAACAAATACTACTCCACATCATACTATTTTTTTTCTTCCTCCAGCTCCTCCCCCCTCCCTTCCCATCTTCCCCAACTCCTCCCCCATCTCTTTTAGAGTTACTTGCACACAACTTTCATACCTAATATTTGTACACATGATATGGGACATTATAAGGTATCTCAAATTTCGGTGAGACACTCCCTAAAAGAGAAGAAAAACGATCTAAATTGCACCAAAGATTATTAAAGAGGAAATACGAACTAATTGCACCAAAGATTATTATAGAGGAAAAACGAACTAAATTGCACCAAAGATTAAAAGAGATGAGAAATGAACAAAATACACCAAATATTAAAAGAGATGAGAAATGAACAAAATTACACCACAGATTAAAAGAGATGAGAAATGAACAAAATTACACCAAAGATTAAAAGAGATGAGAAATGAACAAAATTGCACCAAAGATTAAAAGAGATGAGAAATGAACAAAATTACACCAGAGAAAAGGTAAACCAGAGTGTCTTTGGTTCGCAAATGCACATGAATGCATTGGTTAAGTAAAAAGAAGACAGACTTGAGTGCATATAATGTTAATGCACTCGGGTATGAAGTATTTGAAAATATAAATATAATATTTGTTAAATAATAATTAAATGCATTTCAATCCTGTATTATACTACATGTGTAATTGATATCAGAAATAATGGAAGGATTTTTTGCACTGTAAAGCTTATCTGACTAAATTTCAAATTTTTGTTTAGTAAAAAGGGATACTGGATATCAAAATAAATACTCACGTTGACTAAAATGGCATATCATATGCAGCACATCTTTCTAACCAAATCCTCATGAAAAGAAATAAACTGATATAACATAAATTTCAAAATAATATCTCAGCTGTAAGAGTAACTACTCAATTGCCGAACACTGTTAGTAAAGAGAAGGAGGTGTTTACATGAATTATTAAACAAAATGACCTTTAGAAATTTCAGATTAACTTATTACCAATTTTCCTAGTACTGTGAGCATATTAGGTGTCAGCTTACAAAGTCGTTATCTTAGCATTAATTTATACCATATGATTCTTCTATAAGAAGATGTACAATGTACATGAATACTGATTAATATTAATATTTAGTTACCCCCTAAAAATTCATTTAATTTTCATTTACCTTCCAAGTTGCACACAGCTCACCACATCAAGTTAAATTAATGCCTCAAGAAAAGAAGAGCCACCAATTACCCTCTACAGTCTCATTATCGACTTCTTATTTCCTTAAGGAGAATCCTGAAACTTCCATCACCAAAGTATGGAATTTCATTAAAGCAATCAAGGTGAAAGACATCAATTCAATCAAACT